>DWBC01000072.1:0-10471 GCA_018237325.1 Calydna sturnula
CGTTGGGCGTTAACTCTGAACAATAATTGTTAGATTTCAGTCAATTTTTTTTTCTTTATGGGGGGAAAATCCGCAGGATACGACCGGCCGCCGGGTGGGGTTCCTCTTCGTTTCGCTGCGGTCGCTCAAACCGCGGTTACTAAAGCCCCCCCGCTGCGACAAGGCGGGAACCCCGATCGGGGGGGTCAGTAAATTTACATTAACCTACTACAACCGTCCTCAAAAGTTGCGTAAAAAAATCTATATTGTAGATTTTGAGAAAAACGGCCACATACAGCTATTGGTGACTGTCATAAATACTAATACTAATAACAATACTTTATGTAACTATAGATAAACTGTATGTATAACCGTGCTCATAAAACTGTTACTCCTAATAGGTTTCAAATGTATATTTTATAAAATATGTATTCTTATATACACCCACAGTTAATATAGGTATGGGAATGGCATTAACTGTCTCAAAGCAATGTCATTTCCATACATTTATTCGACGATAACGTTTCTTTCTGCACTCCGATTCGCGTACCTAACAAATAGCAATCGATCTCGTAACATTTTACAAGGTTATGATGCAATTCTATTGGCTTAGAAAAGCTAGGCGTAGTTTCAATCGGACCAAAGTCGGAAGTTAACCAAATCGCAATTGCACGATTGCGTTTTAAAATTATGTGAATCGGAGCACTGTTCAGCGTAATGGAACTTTTCCAGACCCTAAGGATCGATTGTTTCTAAATTGTAAATTTTTATCAGTTTAAGAACTTACGTATTTATTTAACTTCATAACGTATTTACAAATAGTACAAATCGAAACAAAAGTACAAAATACAGTATATATTTTAGGTAGGCAATAAATATAACTTAATTATACTAACTATAGGAATTGAAAGGTACATGTTTAATGTTTATAATATTATATTATTTTTCTCTTTAGGTGCATGGTACCGATGAGATGTTTTAAATTTTATAGAACATCAATATTCAATACGTTTTTTTATCTCAGAGACTAAATTGACAGCTGTGCAATGTGCATTGTTATTCTTTCATCTTTTTTTTTCATGCGTCAAGTTTTGTGGTTTTGTTACTTTTTGTTGATTTATGAGTTTAAGACGTAAGCTCAACCACATTTTTCAAGCTTGCAACATTGCTCATCTCAATTTTCTCGGAGATAAATAAACAGACATAAACTTAATAACTAGGTACTATTTACTCAGTGGTAAAGGTTTAGAACTTAGACTTGCCCCGTCAACCAGCTACTTTATGGAATTCAATGACTATAACCGACATATAAGAATTTCAAAAATGTTAAGATATTATTCACATTTAAATGCTTATAAGTCGGTGGGTGAGGGCCAAATAAAGGATTTTCTATCAAAAAAGACCCTGGTTACCCCTCTGACACACCCAAAGTAATCCTATGATTTGGGACCCTTTTAACCAAGCCAGAGCTTGCCATATAATTATTATAGTGCCATACACAAAACTCAATATTTACTTAATTAGTCCTAATGTCTTTTACAAAATATGATTTAAAAAATAAGGTCGTAAGAAGCTTCTCTTAAAGTACCATGTCTGGTAAACGTGATACAGGGCGGTTAAAGTGCATGTAACTGTGTCCATCAATGAACCACGACAAACTCTCAGTATGGTAATTTTTACTATAATGCCTATCTAATAAACACTAAGATGTTAGTGATTTCATGCACTTCAAGTTTTTGTTGAACTCGAATGAACAAATAAAATAAATTTAAAACGAATATTTATACTAATAATACTTGATACCTACACATCATAATTAAATTTTTACATTGTTTATATCCGATAGGTATACCTACTTAATTAAAAAAAATTGATTAGGTACTTAGTTGTAAATATAGAGCTTATGTATAACTAAAATTACCTACGCCAAAATTATGTGCCATTAATAAAATATTTACAGATTTGCTACCAGTAGGCTATTTTTTATTGTTAACTATAATAGGATTAGGCAAAGCTAATTGCAGATGGCGCCATCGCTGTTTTATGTAGATATTTTGTGTTTTGCTTTATTTTAAACTAATTTGTGTAGTATAATCAGATTTCTACTCATTTACAACTATTCATTCTGTATCCAATGTGCAAGCTGATGGAATTAAAAAAAACAAGAAGGAAGGACAACTGGAAAGAAAGCTGATTCTGTCCAGAGATTCGCTTAAATGCATATTTCGTAAACAACGTTACAATATTGTTTTTGCAAAGGTTTTTTCAACATATGATTTATTTTTACCAACATACCTACCTACTACAAAATAATTAGATTTAATACGATACAACCCTTTTAAAGGGTATAGTTTTGTTTACTTATTATCCTATTACGAACATTACTTTGCAACGAATAGCTTATTCCCATTTTTTTGTTTTTTTATGGAATACTAGCCGCTACGCGCGGCTTCACCTGTGCATTCCAGGTATTTAAATCTCCCGCGTGACATTATTTCGGGATAAAAATCCTATCCTATGAGTTAATCCCAGTTACCCTCTATGTGTGTACCAAATTTCATGAAAGTCGGTTCAGTAGTTTTTGCGTGAAGGAGTAAAAAACAAACAAACATACAAACTTTCGCATTTATAATATTACTAAGATTAATGTGGGAACACCAGAATTGTTGCAGAATTGGTACAGCACACGTTAATATAATTCGGAATTTCGCTATTATCGCTACCTTGTTTAAAAAAATTGTATGGAACTGACTATATGGCTACAATTCGCCATCTGGCATCATAAAATGGCTTTAATAATCCCCAATACATCTAGTTATTTAAAAAATCGCTCTAGGCTTTAGTATCCTTAGCGTACTGGTACCTACTATTGTAATATTTATGATATACCAAATGAACCTAATAGATAGTTAGTTTAAAATATGAAAATGCGATAAATAATGTATGTATTAAATGCATTTATTTAAATATTTACTCCACTATTTTTAATATTATACATTATGTAAGTAATAAAAATTGTTTATTTTCATCAACATGGTATTTAATTTACATTCAGCACTATACTAGGTTTCAATTACTTTTTTAGGAATTAAAGTTTTCAATACGCGATACAGCTGTGAAGAAGTACTCGGACCAACCAACCACAGGACACCTAATAAGATACATAACACCTAATAAGATACATAACATCCATTTTACGGAAGTTCCTTAATACCAGTCTCCTTGATTGCCCGAGTTTATGTCATGTGACCGAATCGCCGGAGGACCTTTTTTAATATTTATCATTTACAATTAATAGAGATAATAAGAAATATCTGTACTTATAGATATTACTAGTTGTAATATTAAGATAAGAGGGACCATAAGGTCGGAAAACAAGCATCCAAGTTTTCCAGCCCCCGCTGCGGAACAGGTATTTGGCTCCGCCACGTACCATCGTACCGCAAGCGCGTTGCGGCACCGCCTGAGTCGCGGAGGATATGGAGAACGGCAACGACACACCGACACTCCTCTCTCTCCATGACTCGGCCACCTCCACCACGACCCGAGGGCGTGACTCTGCCTGTGCCGCGGAAGATAGGGAGAACGGCAACGACACATCGGCGCTCCTCCTCCTCTGCGGCCCAACCGCAAAGCGGCCCTTCAGCAACTCACTGCGGCCTCTCCAAGCCAAGTTTGTACGTTTGTTTATGTATTATTTTCTAAATGTGTCACAATGTCAGTATGTTATTGTACTATATTAATGGCATCATTAATGACGTTTAACAATAAGTTTATTTAAAAATAACTCCCAACGCGAATTTCAAATGCCATCGGCAGGAGCAGACATTTGTGTGATGAGCATAAATGCTTCTGTTTCTGGGTCTGGGTGTTTCTTAAATTTATATCTATATATTTTTTTATATCATATGAAGGCAAACAAGCTGCCGTCTCCCCTGATGGTAAGAGATAACCGCCACCTATATAGACACTAAGGATGTTAATGGTGCGTTGCCAACCCTAAGCCTCGCGCATAAGTTTACCGGCTACCCTGCCCTCCATACCCGAACACGGAAGTGACTAACACTGACATTATGGCGGAAGGAAAAGGCAAGGCGATGGTACCAAAACCCGTACGAGTCGTCGCTGTACTCTACCACCTCATTAATGGTCACGGTGTTAGTAACACTCTTTGCTCGCCTCTTACGAACTGCCTCGAAGGAAAGCAGATGGTCTATTCTTCTAAGGGGGCCCGGACCAGCACGGTGATATTTACCTAGTCTTGCCATAAATATTGTAACCAAGACAAAAATTATTTTTAAATTGCAAATAACATTTATTTTTTACAGTGTTTTAGTTTAATACATAAAAATATAAAACGACTAGAGGCCGCCCGCGACTTCTTCTGCATATTATCTGTATTCCCGTGTAAACCCCGATCCCTCGGGAACTCTGGGATTAATGTAGCCTATGTGTTATTCTGGGTCTTCAGCTACCAAGATACCAAATGTCATCAAAATCCGTTCAGTAGTTTCGGTATGATTGAGTAACAAACATCCATCCATCCATCCAAACTTATTAATCCAAATCCATTTCATCCATCCAAACGCATTTTTATTAATTTATGTAAGTATATTAAGATATCAAATACAGATTAGATATATAGAGAATAGATACAATTTATAAAGCTTATTCAAAGTAGTCTCTTTTCTCTTTAATGTAACAGTATTTAAGGTCAAACTAAGTTTAAAAGTATTTCTGTGTATTAGTATTTGTCATTGATTGATATCCATAACACAATCAAGTTAGTAAATTGTCCCAAGTATTTTCATTATTTTGTTGACCATTGCCATGATTGCCGCCAACGTTAAAGTTGACGCAAGGGGAAAAGGGACTCTAGAAAATTGCCAAAACTCTCACGTTACGAAAACGTAAGCGTTAAAAAAAATTATGAGAATGACATTTGCTTTCTCAAAGCAATGTCATTTCCATACATTTTTTCGACAATGACGTTTCTGTTTGTTGAGCGAAATGGCATATTTCTAGAGACCCAGTAAAATTACACCACCCAGGGGCCTTAACATGACTGTCATTTCAGTTGAGTTCACGGGATAAAATGGGAAAATCGTGTAACCAAATAACGACCTTATAGTAATATAATAAAGTCGTAATTTCATTAACAATAAATTACATTTTAGCTCAGTTTACGGCTGAAATGACATCTCATGGTCAGGGGGAAGGTTTGTTACTCGACAGGTAAATACTCTACATACTGAGTATGAGGCAATAAAAAGGAAAGTTGTTTAAAAATAATCCTAACTTTTTTGGGAGATATCTGCAGTCACAAATATGCATTAAGTATAGTAGTTTTCATAAATCAATATTATTTCATCTTCGAAAGCGTTTTGATTTCTCATATGTCATGTTTAAATATTTTCGGTTAAGTAGTGTATTATGTATACGTAACTGTAACACTTCTAAAGCAAATAAAATAAGTATTTGGTTATTATCGCTGTCACTGCAAAGATTTAAATTAAAAATGCAAATGCCGCTCTTTTTTAGGTCATATCTATGCTGACCATTAGGCTTAAGTCGAAAACCCTAAAAATTTACTAAGACTTTTCGTACAAATAGCAACGTTCCAAATTGAAATCACTTTCCTTCACAGGGAGTTTTCATAAAACATAATCTCCCAAGGTTGTACAATATGGTTTTACTTTGACTTTTAGTGACATGTAATTGGTCTTTGCCAAGCATGCTGTGTGAAAAATGAATTAAAAATATCGGCCTTAAGTACAGTTAGAACAAGTAATGCCTTTGTTGAAGCGGGCACTCTCTAGCCTGAGAGGGACGTCTAGTCCCTCCCAGCTCGCAGGATGCGAGTGAAGAGTACCTCCTGATATACATATCACTTACACGGTGATCATTAAAACGTCGTAAAGTACAGCGAGCACTCGAGTACAGCAAGGGCTTCAATGTTACCTTCTTACCTTTTATTGCCTCAAAAATTTCGGTGCTTTTTACTGCTGTGTTCCGGTTCTGAGGGCAGGGTAGCCCCTAAAACTAACGCACGAGAATTGATATCCTAGCTTCTGGAATCGCAATGCACCTTTAATCTTTGGTAGACGGTGGATATTCCTATTACCCTAAACACACTCACTCTATCAAAGTTACGGACTAAGTAACATTTAAGTACATTTTCTGTTTTAGGGGCTTAATTGTATCTCACTGCTGTGGTCAAAAGAAGTTTAAACTACTGACAGTTATTTAATGAGTTTTATAGCTTAAAGTTGTTTCGACAATCACTTGAATCGGTACTGATAAAATCATGTAAACTTACAGGTTCACCCGTGGCAAATTCACCCTATCACTTTTCCTTGCCTCTTTTATTGAGGGTCCCTATCGGCATGCCATGGCGCGCCCTGTCTCATGCCGTTATGCCACGCTGTTGTTACGTCCCTAACCTGAAATTGGACCGCATCGTCGTAATAATGTTAATGCCGTCACAATGCTTGTCATTGCCATTTTGCGGTTCAGGAGGGTAGGTCAGCCGGTGAACTTTCTCTCAAAGCATTATTCAGTGCCGTGAAGCAAGTGTCAAGCTTATAGAGTCTCCATCTCTTATCAGGAAATCCGTCTTCAAGTTCCCATGCTTGATGCTTCCTACAAATAATACTTATTAGCACGAAAATGCAAAACATGTGCCTCAGAGTGCTGACAGTATTCTTAATAAGTAGGTACTAAAGGTGAATAGTAGATACCTCTGTCAGCACACGGAGGCATGTGTCTTATTGTGGTGTCAACAGAACTCGAAAAATTGCATGGTACTCTCGTACTATGGCTTTTGTGTGTAATTTTTTGAGGTTTTTTTTACAGCATAGGAATGCAAACAAGCCGGCGGCTCCCTTGATGGTAACAGAAAACCGCCGCCTATAGACACCAACGCTGTTAATGGTGCGTCGCCAACCTGAGGCTACGGTGTTGAACCTCGTGCGTATGTTTACTGGCTACCTTCCCTCCAAACTGGAAATCGACAGGGACGAGCACTGACATTATGGCGGCAGGTAAACCCGGTCGAGTCGTCGCTGTACTCTACCACCTCGTTAATGGTCACGATGTTAGTGACTTACATGCGTTGCTCGCCTCTTACGAGCTGCCTGGGAGAGAAGCAGATGGTCTGTTCTTCTAGAGGGGCCCGGACCAACACGGGGAAAACACGGGGGTTATGTCCTAGATGACAGACAAGCGTCGTAAGTCATAACTATATGCGGCACGCGGTCTTTCTTACCATTGAGAGATGCTGCTACTCGTTTGCCTTTCTATATTAATCAAAAATAACCTTCTTATAGTTCAGCCAGGTTCCATCAAACCCAAACCCAGGTTCCATCGTAATCTCCATAAATAAAGATTTTATTAACCAAGGGAAAAAAAGACTCTTATAGCGCGGGTGTCGATTCTTGAGTTTTATAGTCCTGAATGAAGCAAGGAATTTTGAATTTACATATCACTAGAACAAAAAGTAAAGAAACGTTTTACTCCCTAGGGAGATAATGCTTTTTAAAACTCCCTAGGGAATAATGTGATATGATTTAGGAATGTTGCTATTTATGTAGAGTTTTAGGCCGTAAGCCTTAGGGAGAGCAATGGCACAACGAGACTAACCAAAAAAACAGGGGACTTTGATTGAGATTGAGTCTTGAACTTGCCCGGATCGCACGCTTTTAAGTGTAAAGCTCATAATTTGCTGTGATAATCATCCTTATTGCCATAAAATTAAACAGCATTAGCGTCGTGGGGGCGCGTTTTTAAAAAAATATAAAATGACAACATATTTTAAACTATTTTCACTACAGAAATTTCAGTAAGTACTTACTATCTATAACTCGTTGTTTGTGAGCATGGCCCTTGGAATCAACGTTGAAATATCGGGAAACTCAAGTAAATATTAATCGCGGTAAGAACCCGTTAAATTACCACAATAAGTATTTAAACAACCTATACTCCGTAATTTATTAATTTTATGTTAAAAATTCATACCCTTCTGTTCTTCATTTTGTTTGTCGAGCAAAAGGTGTGCAAACAAGGTGCAAACATTATTAGAGTACTAACTGACCCCACTGACGTTGTCTTGCCAGGAATCGAACCCGGCACTTTTTCACCTTTTAAACCTTTCCTGGACTACGACAAACATTTTAGAACAAAAATTAGCTAAATCGGTTTAGCCGATCTCGAGTTTTAGCGAGACTAACGAACCACGATTGATTTTTATATATATAGATATAACCAGTTACCAGTTAACCACAGCACTACCAGAGCTTATAAGGAGCGCATTATTAATTACATGCACTTTATCAATTACTCCTATTACCGCCAAAAGCGACGTAAAGCCTTGATTTGTGACTAGTATAATATATTATTTACGACAATCCCACGATTGCCTTCAAAAAACCAAATCACGTGTCTATAGAGAAAGAAGCCGACAAACAAAACGATTGTGAACGGTGATGCACTGGTCCACGCTCAGTAGAACACAACTATAGGACGATTCGCACGGAAAAGTCGGCCGTGCGTGCAATACATAGAGCACTTTTCGCGCGTGTGAGAATATATTTGTTTTTTTTTTTGGAACCCAGGTACATGATCATCAAAGCCTTACAATGGTAGGTGTAATTACTATAATATATAACTATTTTGTTTATTGTAACTGCAGCCACTAAAATCTACTTAAATTATTTAAGAGTAATCACAGCGCTTCTTAACTCTGTGTCATACATACGAACATACAGTTGAATCAGTTAATATTTTAAATTTTACCAGTTATTTCATTTATAATATATAAGTACTATAGTCTTTATATACATTTTGAAGCTCGTGTTACAAGAAGTTTTGTACCACGCTGAAACTATCAGGCGCTTGTCCACAACCACAATGTCTTGAAATAAGTTAGACATGTTTTCCTGTCAAACTCGTATAGTAAAATGACATTATTGCTATAAAAGCTGCTTATTTATTTATGCGAAAACAAAAACAGAATCGAAAAGCTCGTGCTTCTAGAGCTCATGGTAACCCTATAAAATAATTAACACTCGTGCGGACTAGCTTCTTCAAGATAAAATTTGTTTAATATTATCTTGAACGTGTACTAAATAAATGAAAGAAAAACTAGTGAATTTAAATCAAACATATCTGACTATTGTCAGACATATTGCTTTTAAGTAAAAACGCATCTAAATCGCTTTGATCCATGGACGTAATATAGTGTTTGATCCGATAAAAAGTATTTATTCCTGTCAGGTATAATAATTGTCTAATTATCATCCGGTGTCATTATGAACTGGTGGTAAAGCAACAAGATGCTTTCTAACTCCCTTTTATAACTTTACATAGATAAATGATTTCGTTTTTTGTAAAGCTAATCGGATTTTAATTTGTATCGATTAATCAGGCTATCTCTGGCAGTAAGTATGTTATACTTTTATTCGGGTGTTCATTAAAATGATCATTAATTTGTATCATGTGTATTAATCTGGCTATCTCTGCCAGTAAGTATGTAATACTTTTATTCGGGTGTTCATTCAAAATATCATTTTAGTCAAACGGTTCTTAAACCTTAACGTATATTTTAGAGGCGTAGGGTTGTCATGATCCCACCGCCCAATGGTACAATAGTCTTATGAGTTTTACAAAGGTTTAACTTTTAAGATTATTTTTCCAGTGCAAAAGTTTAAAAGTTATGGCAGTGTTTATTGAGGACCTGCGATCCGCCCCTTTCCCGTACGAATGTAACTTTTCTTGCCGCTATAGTTTTTTTCTATAGTTTTATTGTTGGCACATGGAGAATTTCATGGTTAATTTGATAAACTAATTACACTTGTACGAATCCTACTTATATTTTATATTAACTGCCTAATCGGTTTCACTAATTACAGCATCCCCAGGGATATAAGTTGCTGTAATAAGCAAAACCCGTTGGATAATTATAATAAAATATCAGTGAAATTATCGTGCAAGTGTTATTAATTTATCAAAATAAACCAATTTTGGGAATTATTTTTTAATGATTAGCCTCTTATACTCCGAAATTCTATTCGAAAGTTTACAAAAAAATGCGAACCTTAAAGGAGGATAAATATTATCCTAATGTTTGTGATTGTGATTTGTGATGTTTGCATAATCAATTATTGATTTCACTAAGAAATGAGCACACCCATACTTTGTAGTTGGCCAATTAATATATTGGAAAAATAACAACCCTAAGGGTGGAAATGTAAGCGTTTGCAAAAACCTCTGTAATATAAGTCTATATTGAAGGTATAATATTAAAAGAAAATATTCTGCGCTTAAATTTTGAAATAATGCACGCACAGAGGATTGTGAAATTGGGTTAATGTAAAATTATGAAGGAAATGTATTTTTGTAATGTTATAAAAACATTTGTGCTATCTCACTTAATTTTTAGTTATTTATTTCCGACCGGTTTCGCTTATACCAGTATCTTCATACAAATTTTCAT
>DWBC01000073.1:0-10455 GCA_018237325.1 Calydna sturnula
CAAACATTTTAAAACCAAAATCAGCTAAATGAGTTTAACCGTTCTCGAGACTAACGAACCACGATTCGTTTATATATATATATATATATATATATATATATATATATATATATCAGTTTTATATTTTACCAATTAAGTACGAAGTTACGAGTTACAAATAAATTCTTTAATTACTAATAACAGGATATAAATATATTTAAATTCAGTATAAAAAACGCTCTAGAGGTAAGCGTACAAGAATAGAAATCAAATGAAACAAAATATTTGCGCGATTTCTTAGATAAGGATACATAGTATCACAATTCAACACTGTATGATATAAGGTCTTTTGCCCATCACTTTGACTTATGCTAAGTCATTCCCATACATTTTTCTGACGATTTCGTTTCTTCCTGTGTAGCGTAGTGACACTTTTCTAGGGCCCCAGAGCAGCTGAACCGATTATAGTGTTTAAATGTTTGCTATAGCTAATTGTCAATGTTCGTTACTTTTCACAATTAGTGATGGGCAAAAGACCTTATATCATATAGTGTTGAATTGTGATACTATGTATCCTTATCTAAGAAATCGCGCAAATATTTTGTTTCATTTGATTTCAGTTCTTGTACGCTTACCTCTAGAGCGTTTTTTATAAACCGCGGCGACGCGAACTGACGGTAAAGACCAAAAAGCCATGGTTGCGAAGGCGAACAACGGTGCCTGTCTTTTGTTACGCAGGGTGAAGGGCAGGGCTATTCCCGCTGCGTCTAACGCACGCCTGTAGTCTTATACAAAAAAGCAGTAAAATTATTTTTCGACGTAAATCGAAAAGTTAAAGACTAAAAAGTGGAATAAACAGTGTAGATGCTGTATGGTCATTGATCTTTACCTATTCCACAAGTATGAACTTAAAAAAACGTAAGTACCAAACAAAATTTCTAAATTTTTAAACACTTGAGGTAATGTGGTTTTTTTGTTTGATTTTTTTCTAAAAAATGATTGCGCGGCGGGGAATTGTTTTTGTTGGATAAGAGATTCCTCCTATTTTTTTGCCATCTCAATATTTTTTATAGTAGCGGAAGGCAAACAATCACCATCCATCAGGGGAGTCGCCTGCTTGACACAACCATTTCTCATATAAACCAAGGATGTTCATGGTGCGTTGCCAACCTGAGGCTAGATGTGGAGCCTCGTGCGTAAGTTTATCGGCTACCCTGCCCTCCGAACCGGATCACGGCATCGGATCACGTGACAAGCGCTGACTTTATGGTGGCAGGAAAAGCAAGGCGGTGGTACCAAAACCCGGACGAGTCGTCGCTGTACTCGGTCACGGTTTTGTAATTTGTATGTTTGTGTATGTAATAACTGACTAACTGACTAGCAAGAATGCTGACAAATATTGTAAAAACGGCTGATTAAGATTCGATAAAAATTATAATGTAGGTATGTAAAACGTCATTTCATATTACTATCAAAAAATATTCAATTTTCACAGAATCAGGTTAGAGTAATTACTAGATACAGATCATATTTTTTGTAAATAAACGCATACTAGAAAAAAAAATACCTTGAGAGGTTCGATTTCTTACATTTTGTTATTCAAGTATAGGTAATACTATCGTGTCGTGAGTCCGCTACACCACGGGACCATTTACACATACCTAGGTCGAAATTGTTTACAATCATCACTTGTTTTTAAACAACACACTCAGTAAATAATAGTCTCCTTAAGGAATACGTGTTATTCTATAAGAGTAGATACATACATACAGATCCATACTTGTATAGAATAACGCCATTTAGAGAAAGCAAGCACGACGACATTTCGGGATCAAAATAGTTTTTCGCCGCCTTTTTTGCCGCTCATTCTTATATTATTGTGGCCCTCGTTTGCTGTATTATGTGACCAAGTAAGAAATGTGAAAATGCAATTTGAATTGGCCTAGTCTTCGGCTTAATTGGGTATACAATATGAATTCAGTTTGAACGTTCATTAGTGGCATTCAATTTTGAAGAGTATTTAGAATTTGCTTGACAACAGAATAATAACGATTTAAAATTAGAATTGTTTAGACTAGTTTAAGTTTAGTAAGTGGTACTACTGAGTCGCAATCGATGTTTAACCTGATTTGACAATGAAACTTCTGCATAGGACTGATAATGAGACTGAGACCGAGATCAAGAGTAGAACTAGGACTGATACTAGTGAAGATCGCCGAGACTGGATATGGAAACAAACACCAGATTCATTTAATCAGTTTTTTCAATGATCACGGAGGATTTACGAAGTTGATTGAGTCATTTAATGAAAATATGAATTAGAACATCGAATTTTGAATCTTATTTTTATAACTAGAATGACATTGATGCATAAAATTGAACGACTCTATTAACACCATTACCAGTATACACCCAATGAAAAATAGTGATATCTATTTCAATTTGCAATAATTTAATTTAAAAACGATGTCGTTATACTGTATGGCACAATTATTTTGATATGGGAAACCATATATAAAGTAATAGTTTTGAGAGCCTACCATCACATAATTTCAACAATGGTTTCGAAGGTAAGATTTTTCAGTATTTTATAAATACCATTTTTTAATTTTGTTTACTTTTTTGAAAAATGTTACTACTGCTTCTAATATATTGCTACTACTAACGTACGTGTAAGTGATATTATTTAAAAAAAGTAGTAAAGTGTCTAATGCTAAGAGATAACCTTCGTCGACACCAAGGATGTTAACGGTGTGTTTACAATCTGGAGGCTAAAATGTTAAGCGTCGTTAAGTAATCGTTAATTACTGCTTTTCTTTTGCGCTCAGTCTAACAAAAAACATGCTATATAAGCTATTTTAACGGAGCTACAAACTAATTTAATGGAGTTTCATGAAAAAAAAAATAAAAAGGTCTATCAAGTAGTTTACAAGTTTTTTTTATGGACTCGCACGAAGTATTTAAGTTATATGGGAATGAGCTTACATCGTTATTGTGCCCACATGTGTTTCATATTTTCACAAATTTAATTCTAGGTCAAAATAATTTTACTTAATATTCATAAAGAAATAAAATATAAAGGTACAGTTTTGTTTATTTTTAAGGTTCAATTTGCCGCTTTCGTGCTCATCGTCTGTGCAATGGAATGCTGTCACAGCCAATTGAACGGAATCCCAATGTTAAGTGGTATTACTGGTAGTGGAAATAGTGGTAACAGTGGAAATCTGTTTTCTATTATTCAACAAATGTCCTCCCTTAATCCGACACAGATCACAAACATCATAACAAATATGTCATCGACGACAAATGGCTTGACTGGTCAAGAGCAACAGATATTGCAACAAATTCAATCTTTAAGTCCAACGGAATTGGCTTCATTGATGACACTTTTGTCAACTCTCACACCAGGAAAGTAAAATTTGGGTTGAATAATAACATCAATATTTATAATTATCAAAGTTTTTGGGTATTTTTGCTAATCGTTAATTTTAAAGAACCTTATTTATTTGTAATGAAGTTACAGTGGACTTAAAGACAGGTGCCAGTGGAAATTTAATACGTAAAACTGAAGAAATGCCCTCATTGGGTCCAATGCAGATCACAGCCATCATCACTAAAGTGACTTCGACCGATAAGTGGCTTGACTGGACTGTAGTCGGAGATACCGTAACAAATCAAATTTTTAAGTCCAATTGGATTGGTTTTTTCGATAACGCTCTTTTGATGATGTTTTGTCTTGCAGTGATGGCGGTGATCTCCAGGGGATCCACCAGCTCGTTTGCCTTCCTATACTATAAAAAAAAACAAAAAACAACTGCAGTATATTCTTATGACTACTTAGATTAAGCTATTTTTATTGGAACCAATGCTAAATGACACTAATGTAAACTACATATAAATAAAATCATATCAACAATTACAGTTATCTGGTTCTTTTTATTGAATATGTCGTTAAAGTGTATGTTTGCCTTTTACTATTAAAAAAAAATCCCCGTGTTTGTCTCGAGCTCAATAAGTAGAATAGGCTAACTGCTTACCTACCAAGCAGCTCGTAAAATGCAAGCGTTAGTTAACCTGTCACTAACCCCGTGGCCTTGACTTGGTGGTGGACTCCAGCAACGACTCGCCCGGAAATTCATGCATCACTTTACCAATTCCTTCCGCAAAAGGTAATCTTCGTCATTGTCATGTTCCTGTCGGAGGGTAGGGGTGCCGGTAACCTTATTTACGCACAAAGCTCATCTAGCTGTAGGTTTACAACGCACCATTACCACTTTTGCGACGATATTGCATCATCATCAGGAACTCCGTCTGCTTGTTTGCTTCCCTTTAGCATAATAATAAAACGGATATAGAGTAATTTTTATGCGTGTTATGCTACTACATACTATATATCAAATGTTTTCCAAAGTAAGACTTCTTGACTCTAGAAATAAAATTTATACCGAAAAGATTCGAGGTAAAAATAATGCTCCTTTGACAAGTGTTCTCTGATCTTGAAGCTCATGTTTGGATTTCAAAAGATTTGTTTCAATTGATCGTCTCGTTGGTCTAGTGATTAATGTGGTCGTTTAGTCGCATGAGGTACCGGGTTCGATTCCCGGCAGGGGCAAACATTTGTGTGATGAACATAAAAGTTTGTGTTCCAGGGTTAAGTATTTCAATGTTTAATAATATTTCTATGTTATATTATTATTTCTATGTAATACTCATAACACAAGAAATTATTTGCTTTTTTATTTTATAGCAAAGGAAGGCAAACAAGCAGGCGGCTTTCCTGATGGTAAGAGATTACCGCTGCATAAAGACACCAATGATGTTAACGGTGCGTTGCCAACTTGGGGCTAGATATTAAGCCTCGAGCGTAAGTTTACCGGCTACCCGATCTCTAAACCGCAACACGGCAGTGACTAGCACTGACATTATGGCGGCAGGAACAGACAAGGCGTTGGTACCAAAACGCGAACGAGTCGTCGCTGTACTCTACCTTCTGGTTAATGATCACGGTGTTAGTGACTTACACCCTTTGCTCGCCTCTCACGAGCTGCCTGGCTAAATATCTAGCCTCAGGCTGGCAACGCACCATTATCATCTTTGGTGTCTATAGGCGGCGGTTATCTCTTACCATCAGGGGAGCTGCCAGCTTGTTGCCTTCCTATGCCATAAAAAAAAAGAAAAAAAGATGACTGGATGATGTTCGCGGTAAGAATCCCGTATTTAATAATGTCTTATTTAGTACATAATAGCATTTACATAACCACTTGTTGAAAATAATTTCTAATGGAATTAGAAAAAACAACATTACAATGAAATGAAATCAGAAACAGGAACATTATTTCTGTTTATTAAATATATAACAATGTAGTTGTTACATTCACAATTGTTATTTAAGAAATTACGTAATTTGAATAATACAATATCGCTAAGCAATCCAAAATTATATGGAATTTTCTAATTCCTGATAAAGAATAGGTGGCGTGATGTTTCAACGGAGCAACATGCCGTTTCCACTTTAATAGGAAACGTATTTGCATTTCGCTTAAACATCACCTGCACGATCTTTCTTATCGATCTGTCTCATTGCACTTTGAGAACTATAAAAACTAATATGCGGCTTTGTGAAATCGTGATTTAGGATATTTTGGCAGACGACACGCGAGTGTAGTCGATTTTAAAATTTAAATTTAACAATAATTTAAAGTCAAATTCATTTAATAAGTAAACCTCAGTTTTGGAGTTCAACTTCAACACTCCAAGTTCTCTCTGGGACTTTCACCACCATACCCCTGAGCCGGAACACAATACAAACAGATTTGTATAAAATTGGTAGACCTTAAAATAAGGTTTCTTTTTTAATTGAATTCCACACGCACTTGTCTCAGAATATTTTTTCAACTGAGTTCAAAATAGTTTAAAGACTACAAAAACGGAAACAGTTTCTTTAAAATTATTCTTGTTTTTTTATTTCATTTAATCTTTAACTTCGTCATCAATACAGATATTTCCCATGC
The DNA here is from genome assembly GCA_018237325.1 of Calydna sturnula. NCBI lineage: Eukaryota > Metazoa > Arthropoda > Insecta > Lepidoptera > Riodinidae > Calydna > Calydna sturnula. Next base: position 5,991 of record DWBC01000073.1, read on the forward strand.
GATGACGAAGCAACTTAAAACTATTACATTAAAATTATCATTAACATAAACCCTATGCACCGCAAATAATATCAAAACAAAAAGAGCCACGAATATTATCTAACCTGACACTTTCGATCATCATCATTGTAAATGTAAAATATATTGAAAAAAAAAAAAAGTCTTTTCTAATCTCTGGTAAAAGCTAAAGAAACCTCATAAAATTACAGTTAAAGTAATAAAATCTCCATGGAAAAGTAACTATTAATAATAATAAAAATACCTTGAACAATTCACACCAATTGATCTAAATCCAAAGTAAGCAACTTATTTGCTTGTGTTATGGGTGTTAGTCAACGGCAAATACATAGAAAATAATTATATAGATACAGGTAAAAATTTAATGAACGCCCAGACCCAGAAACCCAAACATTTATGTTCATCACACAAATGTCTGATAACTTTGTGATTAGTATTCTCTTTTTTCAAAACAATAGTTATTCGTCACTAATGGACCTTAGTTATTTGTTCTGTATTTTTTACTGTTTCATAGTAGCCGATTCTCAGACCTACAGAATATGCATACGAAGTTTCATAAAAATCGGTCAATTTCGGAGGAGTATGGTAACTAACATTGTAACACTAGAATTTTATGTAGGTGTAAGATTAAAAAAACGACAAGCCCGGTGAGTTTTTTCCACCGACTCATCTGTGTATAGCCGCGTAACTTCGATCCGGTAGTAAATAAAAAACCCACACAGACAATATAATACATTTGGTTTCCAGCAGCTTCACGGGAATCATACGGGTAAAATCAGTTTTCGTCCTATCCGCCTGTCATAGGTCTGAAGTTGCTGTCTACACGCAAAAATTCATAAACATCCGTCAAGACGTACCGGAGGAGATAATATCATGTAATACAGTTGTAATACACAGTAACAGGAGAAATGAAAATTCCAAATGCCCTGGTACGGTTATTACTAGGTTATACGATACGAAAGCCAAATTTTATACCCAGGAATTCAAACCTGGAAACAATACATTGACTTTATGTCTCGTTGGAATAAATTATAGATGACATCAAATAATGCTAAAAAACTACATTAATTAAAATAAATATCATCTGCAATGAATTGTACTTTTCTTGAAAAACCTGTCATTATATTTTAGGGCATAATTATTTTGATAAGGGAACCATATAAAAAGCAATTACTTTCAGTGTCTTACCACTAATTACGTCCACCATGGTTTCCAAGGTAAGATGGTTTTGAATACAATAACAAAAAATAACATACTCGTATTAAAAAAGAGCAAAAGATATGTGATTGAAGTTCTATTGTTATTAATATAGATTATTTTATTGATACCATTATTTTATTAATTTAATTCTTAGTGAGCTAACTTGGGACAGTTTTTATGTGAGGAACTTTCAATTCATTACCGCATTCTCTTGAAATTTTTAAAAAGCTATTAGTTTGGTATGGTTTATAATAAATAGATGTATGTTTTAGTTTGTGAAAAAATGGTTATACAAAATCAAACAAAAGACGTGTATACTTTGTATTAAAATTTGAAACCAATCTTATACTGTTACGATGAATCACAAGTTTTCATTAATTTGATGTGATATCCTGATCAAGAAAAAAATTGTTCTTTCCCGGATAAAAATCTTTAACACGAAAATATCCTTTATTACGTGTCCGCTGTTTGAATTTTAGTCTCAGCTTCTTCTGTTTCTTGTCCATCTCTGACAGTGCCCTTAAACTTGAATCAGTAATAAAAAAATGCAGTTTGGTACGTATAGCACTTATATCGTACGTATTAAATGCGTTAATTGTTTGAAATAGAAATGAAAAGAAGAAACTACAGGTACTACTAATTTAATAATTATATTTGCATAATGTTAGTGCTTGACATTGAAATGTTCTGGTGTGGAGAGCAGGGTAGCCAGTAAACTTAAGTATGAGGCTTAACATCGAGCCGATGGTTGGTAACACACTATTTGGTGTCTATAGGCAGCGGTTATCTCTTCCATTAAGGCCTTCCAATGAAAAAAAAATTATTCGTTTTTAGTATACATGGCTAACGTAAAAGCAGATTTTCTGTATTTTCCAATTATATGGTAGATATTGCTTTGGGCCAAGAGACCACAAATTGTACATGAAATTTCAAATGTTTTGATTCTTCCTTTATTGTATTTCTTTTTGTTTCTCCGTGTTAATTTTCTATTTTGGTTTAATGGCTTCCCGTTTTATACAAATTCTGCCAATGTCAAGTTAATTGAGATACACTTTTATAATTACTCTAACTTTATTTTTAAAATCCATTACAAAATTCATCTATCAAGTTGTACGGTTATTTTTATTTTTTCTAACTAAACTCGTGTTAATTTTTTAAGGTTCAAGTTGCTGCTTTCGTGCTGATTGTCTGTTTGATAGAATGCTGCCAAAGTCAGATTGATAGAAGTAACGTACAAGGTGTTTCTGGTGACAACAATAGCGATCTCAGTGGAAATGTCGGTTCTGTTTTCAACTCATTTACAAACCTGAATGTAACCCAGAAGAATAATATTGCCACATACTTGACTGGAAGTCCTATCACTCTAACTCCATATGAAGCTGCGATAGCTGCACAAATTCAATCATTGAGTCCCTCAGTACAGCAAGCAATAATAAATCAATTTTTGTCAAAGTAAAATATAAATTTCAAACATCCACAAATGCTATGTTTGCTATTATAAAGTCTTAACATAACGTGTTCCCCAAATTGTTATTTTCTTATTTATTGGAAATGATTGTAACTTAAATATATCGAAACTAAATAAATTGATACAGCAATAGTAACGGACTTTTCCTTATTCCCTAATGTTCTTGTCTTACAAGAAACAAAATCGTGGCACAATAACAGAATTATGTTACGACTAGCTGATCCGTGCCCACGTCGTTGCGCTACTTTTTGCGCTTTTGCAACATTTTACTTCTCTTGCTCTGGACCTATTGGTTGTAGCGTGATGGTATCTAGAGCCTTCCTCGATAAATGGACTATCTTACACTAAAATATGTTTATAATTCCTTGAGATTAGCGCGTTCAAACAAGCAAACTCTTCGGCTTTATATTATAACAATAATTTATATTATAAGCCCACGATCATCAGGGATAATGTAGTAATCCAATAGTAAAAGAATTTTTCAAATCGGTACAGTAGTTTTGGAGTCTATTCAATTCAAACAAATCTTTCCTCTTTATAATATTGGTGTGGATAAGAACATGAGGGCATTGGCATTCAAAAAGATATAGCGGCGGCCTCACAAATTTTAACGATACAAACTACGATGCTAGTCTAAAAGTTAGGAAATCCTTAATTTGCATTAGCACGGGCATTAAAATTACAGAGCTATACAAATTGTGATACTATTCAGATAGACCTAGGTGCTTAGATAGCAGGGAAAGGATTCCTTCTTCTATTCTCAATCTCTAGTTTTGAGTGAAGAAAACCGGCAAATACGCGTAGACTGCTGTGTTACATTGCTTAACCGAAACAACAACGAAGGGTTTTTCAGTCGAATCATTAGCTGTGATAAAAAGTGGATTTTTGCGATAATTGAAAGCGCTCATCACAATGACTAGACCCTAGCCACCCAGCCAAATCCTACTCCAAGCGAAAATTGACCCATAAAAATTTATTTTTAAGCGTTTGGTGTGCCTTTGGTGGTTAGGTGCCATTGTGGTTCATTTATCAAATCTAGCCAGTCGATTACGGCAGACAATTGCAAACCATGATGGTAAAGCTAACTGCTAAACCTAGCCTGGCCAAGCGCTCTACGCCACTGCTGCTTCATGACAACGCTAGACCACACACTGTACCACAGACGGCTACTAAATTAGAAGAGCTTCAATCGGAATATTCAAAACATCCATCGTACTCCCCAGACCTTGCTCCAAGAGATTACCATTTGTTTTTAAATGTTGGATACCTTTTTGAAATGGAACGAATTTAACGCCGATGGCTGCCCCATCCAAACCTCCTTCAAAGATTTTATTGATTACCGTCCGAATGGCTTTTTCAGTGAAAGTATTTATGACCTACCTAGATGAGATGGCAGAAGTGCATAGTTAACAATGGTTCATACGTTGATTCAATAAATATATTATATTAAAAATATTCGACTTTTTGATCCTCCCAATGTATGTGTGTACCTAATACTAAAGTAAATAATAATACTAAAATAATAATAACAATAATTAATAATAAATAATAATTTGATTACCTAAAAGTGATAATTTGGTATAGAACATGCTACCTACTTTTCAGCATTTCCATGTTATTTATTCAATATCAATGTTATTTATTAAATAATAATAGAAAATAAATATAAAATAAATAGAAAATTATAAATTAACTAGCTGACCTGGGATGACAGTCTGTACATTCGTAGCGATCGTTAAAATGGTAACAATAATGATATCATGTTACAAAACTTTGCCA
>DWBC01000074.1:0-10430 GCA_018237325.1 Calydna sturnula
ATTACACAGCATCTTTATAATCTATATTTCAACTTGCTATTACCCGCGTTCCCGCTTTTTTGTCAAGCAGATAAAACCGCTGGAAAATCGAGAAAAAATCTATCCTATCTCTTAAGTTGACCCATATTACAGTAGGTTAGGATTTCATCGCGGACAAACAACGTGACACGAAATTTATATATATTAAGATACTAAACTTTTTAAAATCACAAAGTTATCAAATCATTTGAAATAAAGTATTTTTCTGTACTTTCATAAAGTATAGGGTACAATTACCTGAAATAAAGTACAATACTTTATTATAAAGGACGGGTGGCAATCCTAGCCATAACATCAATGAGCGTCATTGTAAGGTATCTGGTAAGATCTTACCTACTTTTGATGTCAATTAACTTTCTTGGTGTCAAAAGGCAACAGCTCTTCCTTTCATTGTAATAAAACACGTAATTTTGTTTCAAGCTCAATGTAAAACGTACAAAATAATTCAGCAACTTAATATACTTGAAATTGAAGAATATTTCGTCGTTTCAGTGTGTAACCGATCATGTAACGTGTCTTTAAAGGCGCCTTCATTATCTAAAGCAAAGGTGTCCTTTGTCACGTGAGTAAAGTATAACCTGATTTAATTAATACAAGCTGACGAGATTGTCTTACAACAGATGACCAAACATAATTGGACTCTGGTTACCTAGGATTTGTTAGACAGATGACAAAGGAGTCACAAATAAACCTCACCTAAAGTATATGGTCCATTGTGCCTTTTCTAAAAATGACTGTCTGCTTATCTACTTGAAATTATAAGGAATTTGCCTAAACCTGTAATCTTAATCTACTGTGATGGTCCTGACCGTCTGAGGAGTAGGCTATTTAGTTTCTTTATTGTATAAGGTATTAAATGTCTCCGAAATTATGAAAAACGTTTGAAACTCGAAAAACTAAAAACAACCCAATCGTGTCGTGACGAATTTTTGTAATAAAGGAAGGCAAACAAGCAGGCGGTGAGAGATAACCGCCGCCTATAGATTGCCGTGTTCCGGTTCCGAGGGCAGTGTAGCTGGCAAACTTACGCACGAAAATTAACAACATAACCTCAAGTTGGCAACGCACCATGAACATCCTTTGTGTCAATAGACAGCGGATATTTCGTAACAGACAATAAGATACCAAGGATGTTCATAGTGCGTTGCCAACCTGAGGTTAAGTAGTTGCTGATTAATTAGGTAGGTACTAATCTGTTATTATTACTAAAATTATATATTATGAATGATGAATTATGTGTTTGAATGCACTAATCTCAGGAACTACCTACTGGACTGATTTGGATAATTGTTTTAGTATATGACAGTCCATTTATTGAGAAAGGTTATAGGCTATATCATCACGCTAAAATGAATAGGACAGGAATAGTTCTTCGTGGATGGAACGGCGGGCGATTGTTAGTTTATAATAGAATTATCCCCTTGTTGATCCTAGCCCCATTAAAAGAATAGACGACCAGCCTGGGAGGAAAGCGGATACGCTTTCCTCCCAGGCTGCTCGTAGAGGCAAGCGAAGGACATAAGTTACTTACATCTTGATTATCAACGAGATGGTAGAGTACAGTGACGACTGTCGCCACAATCTCATTACAGATGGCGCAATATAAAATATAACAAATATTGATAGAACAAGTATCTATGAAGTTTGATCAAATAATGATAGATGGCGCGATTGCGTATTCAATTAAACAAGATGGATTAGCTATTAGTTCAGGTTATGACCGCTAAACAGCGACTTTCCCCGCACTCCCCTTTAGACTATTACATACATATAGGTAAGGTATAATACATAGGTAGGTATAATACATAGGTGGCTTATAAATAGGTATTGCTCATCGTGCCCTACCCTTAACAACTTAGCCTTAGGTTGGCAACACACCATGAACATCCTTGGTGTCTAAAGGCGTCGCTTACCATCAGGGAGTGTTTTTTTAATTTTAATTTACGTATTTTTCCTTTTATAACTTTATTTGTTACTCAACATATTAAGTTGACGCCGAAATTACCATAAAACGACAGACAGAATACCGGGTGATTATGAAAGATATAGAAGACGAAGACTGAGCGATCATGTGTTTCGATTATTACCTTTGGGGATGGGAACTCCTAAAAAGGTAAAAATCGCTACGCACTTGTGACGTCTATTATTTGAATAAGAAAGGACCCCTTCGGAGCATAATGCACAAATCGCAAAATGATCACAATACGAAAAATGTACAAAGAGCAAAATGTACAAGAAAAATTAAGGCCTCTTTCACTGTGACGCACCGGTACTCCAGCAAGCTTTCCGGATTTTTAGGGACATATATTCATTTACCGTTGCGGCGTTACACTATCATTAATCCAGGGATGGAGGGACAAATGCGAATGATCCAGGGAGTAATATATTATACATAGGTAGAATATTGCAAAATTAATAGAACTCGTATGTGCGTTAAAGGCAAAGCTCGTTAAATAAATTAACTCATAGACGCGTCCAAGGCACTGGATGAAAGTAACGAAATACGTATATGCATTACTGGCAGTGAATGCGTTAACTAAATAACATTTTTTAGTGAATAAATAAGAACGAATTTTATCTAGTTAGTATTTCAATTGAAAAATTCAAGAGTAAAACCTCAAAAATTTTACATTCTTATAAATATAAATCAAAAAGATCTTATACGTGTGAACGTGGGTGTACTTGTTCATTTGGATATTTGTACATTTTGCGTATTGTGTTCGTTTTGCGATTTGTGCATTCTGCGATTTGTACTTTTTGAGAGCGGTACTCATTTTGCGTTTTGTACATTATGCTCCGAAAGGGATTAGACCCCTTCCGAGCAAAATGAGCATAAAGCAAAACTTACACTAGAAGCAAAATGTGCAAAACGCAGAATGTGCACAAACCAAATGAGCAAAAAGCAAAAGGGTTTCCGCTGACGCGGAGTGGAGCGGCTCACACCTCATGGTCACCAAATTTCATCTAAATTCGCACGCTAGTTTTTTGATGACAAAGTAACAAACATCCATACTTACAAACTATCCCGTTTATAATATTAGTAGGATTATTTAGTAGTTTAGTAAAAGTCTATCGAGGGATAGACATAGGGCATTGCACTTAGGAATTTGCTTTTTTTTTCTATAATAATATAACCATAGGAGGCTAATTAGTTAATTAACTGTGTATGAAGTTTATGTTAAGTTTCATTTTATTAACAGTTTATGTATGTTTATGTTATTTTGAGAAAGTCAAATTTTACATTTTGGTTTAACCTAAGTAAAGACGCTAAAACACGATATTTTCTAAATAAAAGGTTGTAATATATACTTAGCCCTATTTTTTACAAGATGCTCTCTGAAGGAAGGGATTATGTAGCAAAAAAAGTCAGTGTGACTAAAGCCTTTATTGCTCATTTTCCTTTTTCACGTTTTGCTTCTGGTGCAAATTTTGCTTTTGGTGCAAATTTTGCTTCTGATGCAAAATTTTGCTTTTTGCTCATTTTGCTCTTTTTAGACTGTAAGTATAGTAAATGTATAGACACTGTATCTATATTTATGGTTTTATTATTCAAAATATTATTATGTTTTTATTATCACAGTTCCATTTTCTTAATTACTTCTTAATTAATATTGACTGCTGTTACTGTAACTTAATATTTATTAAAACCTCTCGTTGGCCTAGCGGGTAGCATACACGCCTAGGGTTCGATGTCCAGCAGGAAACATTTGTGTGATGAATATAGCGTTTCTGTTTCTGAGTTGTCATTTTTAAGATTTATACCTGTATTAATATAAGTATTCCTATGTATATTTTTTCATAGAAACAGATGACATACGAGCAACTGTGCGAGTATCTTTTTTGTAGTCTTAAACCCATACTACAAACAAATTATTTGCTTACGATGGGGTTAGCCGTTAGATCAATTAGTGTAAGTTGTCCCTCTGACATTTATTTATTTATATTTATTTTACAATTGGCTTTACCTACTGTTAACAATAACAATATAGTTTGAGTAGAGAGTTATGTATACAACGACTTTGTTCGCCGTATTGGTTAAGTCGGCTGACACTGCCTGCCAATAACCATTCTCGACTGTCTCTACGGAGTGTTCCCTCAAATATACCTCCTCCAGGGGATGTTTTCACAACTACCATGAATTCCCGCCATCCAACTTCTCCATCATCAGGCGATCCAACTTTCATCTCATTCACCTCTACCAGCTCAGAAAGTTTTAAGCGGGCACATTCTTTGTAACCTTTCAACAACATGTTTAATTTTCCTACTAACTGCCCCGCAGCTTCTATTGCTTCTATATCAGTTATAGGTATGTTTCGACTTCTGTGACATGTACACCAGTGATCAGCTATATGTGCGGTTTTACAAGTCCTGTTCTTCGGAATGGGTAAAAACAAACTAATTCCTCTCTGGTGAGCGTACGCTTCTTCTTTTCTTTTCTCAATCGCACTATCTTCTAATGTTGTCATATCTAACAAGTCGTTTAATGTAGCGTGTACATCGTATGGTGTAGTTAGACGCTTACTATTTACTCTGACATTATTATAAGCTTCTGTGTAGTTTTCACGGAAACTATTTGGAAGTAAAATGTATACAAATGGAAGACGTTCTTCTATTCTACCTTGTTTAGTTGACCTAATACCACCCCATCTTATTCCGTGGTCACTAACTAACATTAAAATAGTGTTAGTTAAATATCGTCTATCTTCTAAATATTTTAGAAATATTTCATAATCATTGTCTATTAACATTGGATAATTCAAATAATCGTGAGTCATCGTTACTTCCCAAAAAAATCCAAAAAGTTTTTTAGGTTGTAATGTGTCGAAAAGATCCTTTATATAATCCAGTAGAACTCTATAAAACAATTTTTCCTTCATGCACAATTTTGAATTCCAATCTTTGTTACTTCCAACTTTGTCTTCGGCTTCTTTAATAAACGTGTGGATATAATAATCGGTAGGTCTTCTTAGAAATCCAGATCTTACATAATTAAAAGTACCAAGACTAGATGTGTCTTCACCAAATGCGGTCTGATATCCCGCTTCCTTAAACCAATCCCATATAAAAGGACAATTATCAAAAAAAGACTTTTTTCTTGGAATGCACGTCTTTTTAAGCTCCTGATGTGAAATACCCATCATCATTGGTATAAGATTAGGAAAAGTATTATCTCCTACTTTATTATATCCAAATAATTCAACAGCTCCTTTATTCTTTAGATATGCTAAAGTCTTGGGCATTGTTCGATGAAAATTAAGTCTTGATACTGCATCGATTCCTATTATTACAACATTGTAAGCAGTTTTATTGCTACGATGAATGTCTTTTGTATCGATGTTTTTTTTTAAAACAAATAAGAAATATTGTTGATATATTAGAATATTATTTACTTTACAAGCAATTCTGACAAATTCATCTTCAACTAGAATGATTTTATCGAAGGGTTTGCATTCTTTGTATTTGGCCCTACCATCGTTATAGGTTGATGTGATGTCGTGTACAGATAGGGGACGGTAGAACGGTTGGTAGCAGCATGTGAGCTTGTCTTTTTGTGTTACGTTATGATACTGTTTATTGTGTTCGTTTATCCATATGTGTGTTCTATTGTTTCCAAGAAGTGCTAAACTGGCGTTTGCGCACATTTTTTTGTTACCTGGTCGCTTGACGTATTTCTTGACTTCATCACTAAGAGGCTTCATCGAAGGTATACTACAGCCTTCTGTGCGTATAGCAAATATTTCTTCAAAATAATTCAGTTCAGGATCGATTTCATTCCATGATGAAAATGTGTTTTGATTTATCAAGACTATCTGTGATATGTTGCTGATATATAATATACAGTAACTTATGGTTAACACTATCCCAAACGTGAAAATCAATCGGAAACGCGTTGGCAATGATCCCGTTTTGAAGCTGGCACGTTCAGCTGCACGACCCATCCTGAAAAAAACATTTTGGATTACGTAACTGGCAACTGCGATTATTTTTCTGGTATAATTGGATCAACAAGCTAAGACTTAAGTATCGCATTATGAGTAAGACGTACGTACATCAAATTATTTTTATCAAAATATTAATATTTGCCCTTAAATAGCTGCAATACCGGGACTTATGTTGCGTTGCTTGCATTACAGGTGTTCAAGGGCTGATCACTGCCCAGAAATGTTTTCGCCAAATACTTCTCGCTCTAGTGTTAGTTGAATCAGAAGAATTATAAGTGCTGGGAAAGGAGACAGTTTCTTAAGGGTCAAAACATTTGGTGTCCGGTTTTCTCAGTCTACTTAGTACTTAGTATGAAGTGGTAGAGTACAGCGACGGTTCGTCCGGGTTTTGGTACCACTGCCTTGCCTTTCCCTTCCGCCATAATGTCCTAGCACTTGCCATGTTCCGGTTTAGAGGCCACGGCAACCGGTAAACTTACGCACGAGGTGTAATATCTAGCCTCAGGTTGGCAACGCACGATTAACATCTTCGGTGTCCATAGGCGGCGGTTATCTCTTACCATCAGGGTATCGGCCAGTTTGCCTTCCTATGCAATAGAAAAAAGAAAAATTCACTTGTAGACATGTAGATATAGGAGGACATTTAAAAATGAAAAAATATACACTCAGGTACATAAATACAAGTAAGTATGGATAGCAACTGCTAAAATATTGACAAGGTTTGAAGTTTACTTTTACAAATTACGTATATAGAGAAAACATTGCCACATGTTTAAATAATATTTGAATCCTTTGTGGACTGTGACCTTCCATTTATAAGCATGAAAATTTGTAAAATATGCAGTTACTCCAATTTTGAAGTGTTGCGTAACAAAAATAATAAAAAAAACTTCAAATTTAAAATACTTATGAAACTTCCAAATACTTACATGGGGACTTATTAAATTTCTATAAGCAGGGATACAGATGGCCATTTAATGCAAAGGGTACACTACGCTAGCGTAGCCAGGGGAAGGAGCGGAGTGAATCCCCTAAGTAAAAACTTATTAAATTATTTTAATTCGAAGAAATGTATTTTTTAGGAACTTCTTTATCATTTTTATACTACACTAGTTATTTCCCGCGGCTTCGTATGCGTTGCTACTGTGCAGCGCCACCTGGTGACGAGTGAGATCGATGAGCATATCATACAAACCTTCTCCATAAAAAATACATGTGTACCTTTGTGGAACCAGTTACCAGCGATGGTATTTCTGAACCAGTACGACTTGGGAACCTTCAAGAGTAGAGTGTACCTACTCATTTCTAAAAGGTCAGCAATGCATCTAAAATGTCTACGGTGTGGCAGGTGTTCGTGGACGGCGGTGGTCGCTTACCATCAGGTGAGCCGTCTGCTCGTTAGCCTCCTCTAATACATATACATAAAAAAAACATAATAATCGGTCCTAAATCGGTCATAAATCGATAACATACAAACATTCATTTATATGTATATATATATATATATATGAATACCAATGTGAACGGCTTTGCACTTTTAATTTTTTTCGTCCCTCCGGTACCTATAATGAAAATTGAGCGCATATGGAGTGCCACTAAAAGAATTGGGGAAATTAATGTACCAACAAAAACAAGAAAGAATTGTAATAAAAATTGGGAGAGCCATAGCTTTAAATCATCCAATTTAAATACTTATCCACCGTCGAGGTCGTCTGACTGTTATAGCGTAATGAATAATCGTAATTTATAAAAAATCTTACCTTTTATTAAACAATAATGAAGGACTTATAAGACATTTCTAGTCATAAACATATTATTAACATGTTCTAGCATAATAAATCTGGCTTTCAATTAACCTATTGAATATTTTAACTAAAATAGCGTTTAGAGCTAAGATGTAGTTAAAGACTTTCAGCTCCATCGTTTAGACTTTTTGAAGTTCTTTTTTATTCTCTGATGGCTCCATATAGTTGTAGATCCGAACATTTGCTAATCCCGAGGAGTTTACCATATCGAGGTTCTATTGCTCAATGCAGTAAGTTACATGTCAAAGAGGATATAATATAAACAACAACTAACTTAAGGAACAATAGTTCCATATGAAAATTCGTAGCTTTTTTTTATGTGAAAAGGTTTTTTGGGCATCTTTGGGCATTCTTGGTGTGCTTCTTCTATACTAGTAGTCATTACTCAAACCCTGTCGTTTAATACTCATATTGAGGTAGCTGTAATACAATGATACAGAATATATTAAGTTGTATTTAAACTAAAGCTGTATGAAATAAGCATCAAATCTATCTGTTTACAAGAAATAAGTAAATAAACAAGGCAAGCTTAATAAAACCATTTAATGATACTAGATGGTATAATACTATTTACTTAGTACCTATCATACTAGTATGGTATGATACAAGGTAAATATATAAAGTATTTCTTTATATATTTGCCTTAATAGAAATTATAAAAAGGTAAGTAATTTTTTATAAAACTGCTGCATCTTATCTGATCTGCACCTGCAGGACTATTGCATAATATCTCGGTGGAGGGTAATTAACTCCAGTAGCTATTATTATTTGACATTTGCAAGTTGTTTGAGAGATAATATAATTTTTGATAGACACCGGAGTTAGCAGCCCTCCACCGAGATACTAACCGAATTCTTGGCAATCTACTGGCTACTCGAACTTAGTCACTAAGTTATTGGTATAATGCCGGACTTCAACCACGTCCCCGAGCTCAGATTTAAAGTCACCAAATGTGTAGGGGTCTCCTAATGCTAGAGGACGTTGATGAAATCGAGCATAAGTCACTTACACCGTGACCATTAATAAGATACCCGCAGAAAAACTTTAAGCTTCTATAAAATGACGAAGGTCTAGACTCCTCCAACCATAACATGAATCACATACGTGAATCGAATTGCTGCCGAATTAATACATGAAATTCGCTTACAACTATAATTAACCGATCAGGTTACCCGGAGCACACCCGGAGTATGTATTTGAGGTGTACCTACTTACACACATGAAAAAAAAATACGTTTGAAATGAAACACTTTCTTTACTGAAGTTAGTTAGAATACGCAAAAAATAACCTTTAATACAGAACCTTACTCGCTACTTTCGCAATGAATGCTAACTATATGTCAATCAATAATGGTACTTGGTAATAGGTCGCAAATATATTAAGCTTGTGAGTCAAGTTTGTCAACATAAGCGCTACAAACTCTACATTAGTAGAAGCACCATAAAGAATTACTGAAACTGTTTTATCAGACGAAGCTGGTTAAAGTTTTCAATGCGGTTACTTTACATTCAATGAACCCCCGTGTTGTTCCGGGCCCCCTTAGAAGAATATACCATCTGCTCCCCATAAAGGCAGCTCGTAACAGGCGAGCGAAGGGTGTAAGTCACTAACACCGTGACTATTAACGAGGTGGTAGAGTACTGCGACAACTCATCCGGGTTTAGTTACCACCGCCTTGCCTCTTCTTGCCAACATAATGTCAGTGCTTGTCATTGCCTTGTTTCGGATCGGGAGGCAGGGTAGCCGTCAAACTTACGCTATAGGCCTAAGAACCTCGCTTCAGGTGGTTCTTCTTCAGGGTCACCATATTACCACCACCATTATATTATTACCATTGGTGTACATAGGCGACGGTATAGTGTATATCTCTTACCATCAGGGGAGCCGCCTGCTTAATTGCCTTCCTTTACTATAAAGAAAATACTAAAATAAACACTTTAGCGAAGTACATAAACAAGTAACTAAAACCCAAATTAGCATTGTCATACAACCATAATCTCTTCATCTTAGATCAATTAAAATTTCAGATGAAATTTTTTAAGCATCACAGTGAGGCACTTAAAACTATGCCTTTGATGTGTCTATCATAGCCGGAAGGGGTGCAATGACTGGTGATTTGGCTTATTTAAAATGTAATCTAGCACCATAATGTCTCTCCTAGTGCCGTATATTGCCGTAATATAATAGTGCCTTATTAAAATGACGTCAAAAGCATAGATTGCAATTGTTTGACACTTACAAAATGTTTGGTAGATGACGTAGGCAATTTTGGTTAACTGGAGAGTTAGCTGCCTTCTAACGAGTCAAACAATGGCTTAGCTGAACATAGAATCAAATAGGGCCGATACCGTATAAAATGGACTGAACATCAAGTCATCTTAAGTCAGACTGCTATTATATTATGATTGAAGACTAAAAGCATTGACTCTCTAGTAATAATCCTAAAACTATACACTTTTTGAGTCTTCCGCGGGCACTACTATGTATCTACTAAATAAGTCATCTCATGAACATGGTTTTTGTCCGAAATATCGGGAACTCATAATCAAATCGCGGTAAGAATTCCGTCTTAAAATGTCTTATTCAGTACATAAATCCTAAAACTAGTCTACCAATTTGCACTACACAGTAGCTTAAATAGCA
>DWBC01000075.1:0-10406 GCA_018237325.1 Calydna sturnula
TGTCGTGACTAACACCCATAACACAAGCAAATAAGTGGCTTACGTTGGGGTTAGATCAATTGGTGTGAATTGTCCTGTAATACTTATTTACTATTTAATAGTATGTACAATACAGCGGTAGTAATTCATCCAAAAGTATTTTAAGCAAAAATTGCTTTTCAAATCAATTGATCAGATCAATTAACAATGAACACATTTTCGCTTTAAATTTTAATCGTTACAGTTATATGTGTAGTTGTTTAGACAAAATCTAGTACGTTAGTGCATGGACATGATGTGTGTTAATATCTGTTGTTTCTTTTCTGTTTCTACCATTTAAATGTTCCTACTTATAAAATTATCTAAAGATTTTTTAGGAACGATATTTTAGGAAATAGGTATTCCTATTGTTTTTTTATATTCAATTTTGATATTTATACACATACACATTTTACTTGTCTTGAACGTTTAAATAAGTTTTGGATGACCTAATTTTATTTCATCAATTTACACGTGGTCAGCTGGTAATATAAATTTAATTAACATACGTGTGTTTTCATTACTCCTCAATACAAACAAAACATAAAAGATGTGGCGTTACTAAACACACCAACTCCATTCGTTCGGAAATGTATTTGGATAACTAGTTGTCGGAAAACCGTCTTACTAATAGACAGACGTTCCTGGACTTCAAATGTATCCATGTTTTCTGGCTAACTTAACTGCCTGAATTTTTTCAGTGTTGCCAAACGTTTCCCAAAATCACCAATTTTATATAAAAAGGTATTCATATGAATGTGTATAAACCGAGACAGGTCTTTAATTATTTCTACATTTAAATTAGTTACGCTTGCCCAATGGCTTCATGTTTGCGTAAATATATTTTGCAAGATTTTGAACTTATTTTATCAGAAAACCGACATTCTCTATTTTCGTGTTTTCATTTACGACTGTAGTTATTAGGTAGGTAGTTTTACATCGAGATTTTTGAGACCAATATACAATTCTCCTAACTTACCAAACATGTAGAAAATATGTAAATACTTACTAAGTTCACAACACGATCAGTTTATTTGGCAATGCACTTAAATGATAATTATAACTTTCTAATCCCAGACATTAAAAAACACTGGTATAGTATCTTTAGGGAAAAAGAGCCTAAACATTTTAAGTGCTTCAATTAACAGTGAAATATAAATATTTCAGACGACGAGATCCCCTCTCATCGTAGTGCATCCGTTGCCAAGGATCACTTCTTCGATGACTCGCCCGTCGTCAAGTCTCCCCCTGAACCAACCAGGGTGAAGTCTCCCGAACAACTCAATATGCGCTCTCCTGACCCAGTTAACTGGACCGTGCCACTGGACACTGGCAAGACATTCACCGTCACTCAGAACGTCAAAAGTGGTGAGTGCAGCCTCTTAAGCAGATTGGCAGCAAATATTATTAAGTTAAGTTAGATTATCCAATAGTACAAGTGAGTGTGCAAACATCGTATTGCGTCTCGTTCATCGTGCTTGCTCCTTCGAACAAAGACTATCCAGAGGGAGCGATTTACACGCGACTCCAGTCACAGGTGAGCAGTTATATGCGCGGTCTCATATGAACGAAATATGATCACTCCTTTCTCTATGGCACGATCTGCTACTTGAGATTAGGCTCGCTCGAAAATCGCTATAAATGAACATGACCTTAGTGTACAGTACGGCGCAATTACGTTGCTTTATCATCGTTTCAATATTCTGTAAAGTTCACTGATAACTTTCGCTGTTCAAATACTAATCTTTTAAATGGTTAAAACTAGATAAAATGTACCCTAGTTTTATCTCTATCACTTTATACTCTTTCTTTTTGCACTTGTTCAAACGTTGTTTGTAGGTATAATATTTAAGGCAAGCGGGCAACATTGTTGCCATCGTGGATTGTGTGTAATACTAATTTCAAATCTTCGCAAACGACACCTAGTTGTCGTAGTTCATATTTATCGCTTGTTTAGGGCCATTCGAAACAAAAAATAATTATTTATACAGTCAATACGATAGCCAGTGTGTTTAACACAATAGGTAAGTTTTGTTTAAATTTCGGAACTTGATCAAGATTAGATTGACAAAGAAAAGCTTAAAATCAATTTTACAAAGAATAAATATCTTTATTCTAATCCTTAAATCATAAATGTCTTTAATCTTTACTAAATACCCTTGTAAAAATATCAGCCTAGCTAAAAAAAATTCTTATTCAAACCGGCGAGAACCCAAAACGCTCGCGACGCATGTCATGAAGTCATGTTCATTTGAGTCATTCTAGGTCACTCTGCTTAACTAATATCAGAGCAACAAGTTTGAAGTAAATATAAATAAGTGATATGCAATTATCAGATTTTATTTATGTTCATATATTTCGTTAGAACACATCAGAAGCAAAACATATGCTATAATACATAAGAGTGAAATAGAATGTAACTACAAGCACACACTAGTGCTGTGCACAATTGTGTTTTGCAGTACCTCGATAAAGTAATTTTGAACTTAGTTTTTTATGTTGGACATATTTGTGTACAAAATTAACTAAGTCATGTAGTTTTGAGAAGTTGTACCTTCGTACGTTACAAAGGGTACCAAAGTCGCCCTATTTAGTATAAAGTAGTTTATTCGAAACCTTAGTTCCGATGTCATGTCGTATTTGTTAATAAGCTTGTATTTTGGTATTTTGGATTTATCCGTTTTCGTGAGTATCTTATTTAGTGTATGGAATATTGACACCAAAAATAGTTCTATGACAAAAATAAATGTGCATACATAAATGAATGTGTACAGAATGAATGGTTTTTGTCTATACTATAATACCTTAATATCTCATTTAGATATTTTTTTAAGAACATTTGAAGCAATAATAATTTGTTAAAAGCTCGGTTTTATCTCAATGTTTAGGAGAGCTTGTCGATTCCCTGACCAATAGCACCTTGCCTCACCACCTTACTAATTATGGTGAAATGTTATTGACAATTATTTATACAACTGTGACCACACAAATACACCTACGTTTTACCTATTTCACTTAATTTTTCTTCGTGAATCATATTTGCAAAATTCTTCTTAATATAAATTTGCATTTACATAATACGGATAAATTAGAGCTAGTAAAAACTGTTACTTAAGAAATAAAACTCAAATAAGGTACTCGTTATGTAGATAACTATAATATCAAAATCTTTTGCTATAAAACTTTCAAAGTTTTTTATTAAATACATATAAGTTATATATAATAATATATGCGGACAGTAAAACGAGAACTAGCCAAAATCATGTAATTTCTACCATTTTTGTAAAGTCTGAATTTAAGATAAATTTCAGAATAGTATAATTTCCACAGTACAACGTAGAGGCTTGCAACACTTACACAATGAAATCATGTACACAACGAGTTAATCAAACACTCATTAAAATATCATGTTCATAATTTCATACTACATGAATTGTAATTTTTTTTTTCTGTATTCAAGGCCACAAATATGAGAATTTGTGGCACCAGGCCAGGCAACTGCACCTTTCAGTCCCATGCCATCATGTGCCACTTTAAGTAGTGTTATGTACTGTAGAGTCAAGATTGGCAAAAAAATTACCTTACTCAGAGTTATTAGACATAATAATAAAGCATTGGGATATTTGATTGAAATTGAACGTACAGCAGACATACAATCATAGCACGATAAAAAACTTCTTGTTAGATATTAACACTATATGTAAGGGAACTATGGAGTAGATGGCTGGCCAAGTTTAAAGCAATTTCATTTAAGTCACCATCATTATTACTTAACAGTTTAAATTTAGACAATTTCTTGAACGACAACATTTTGTTTTCCAAATATCCACCTACTTAAGTTTTATTCTCCACTTGCTTTTGTTTACCAGTTGTCAATACGTTTTAGTGGACTTACAACGTAGTGGTAGCGAAATCACTTCACCGTCCATACAACTCACTCACCATATTTCAGATGACAACATTAAGCGTCCTAGCTCTGAGTTTAAGAGCGCGTCCATCGCCGAAGAGGGGCCTGTGAAGACGGCAGGTACGACGACCACCGCCATCGCCTAGGTCATCGGCCATACACGTTTTAATGAGTGTGACAAACAGCAGTGTGGCAGTGAACTCTATTGACCAGATAGAGTCCACTCTAGAGGTCACTACCACACAAGCACCACACACAATTGACACCAGAAATTATATAATCTGTTTTATATTATTATATATATCAAATAGTTCATCATTAAATTGTGTTATTCCAATAACTGAAATGCTTTTATTTATTTTGACCGTACTCCGCCGAGACGACGACCACGTATGTATCCACTTGTCTGTGTGTGTGTCTGTTTCGATGTTTGCGTACACTATCACTATATGGCACATCTTTTCTCTTCTTCCATTTCATCTTCCATCTTTGCATGATACCGTATCAGAATCTCTTCTCATTTGGCAAGAATAACTCATATATCCATAAGCTTTATGCTAGATTTTTCCGAACCTACTAGGTATAATATTAGATCAACCCTTGCATGAATTTTTCGAATTAATATTTTCTAGCATGATAAAGATAGTGTTACTTTTTTAACAAGCAAAACAAAACTAATATTATACATAGGTAATATTACCTATGTCGTTAAGTTCAACCATTTAAAAACGAAAAAATTGCTAAATAAGCTAAATTCATATCTAAATCAATAAGAAGTAATATGAGGTTAGACTATATTTTTACATTAGTTGTAATAGATCAATCTTATTTTAGACTACTTGTGTGACTAAGGTTGAACAATGGCAAAGAAATTAACTATGATAAGTAATTTTAATCATATAGGACAACAACCAAATAGTAAAGCATGTGGAATACAAACCCTGAAGCACATTTGGCTCCAGTACAAAGCATTAGAAAATCGCACAAGTTAAATATAGTCTCGTGTTTCTAGAAAAGAGCATGTCAAATTCAATAATTTGTTTTAGTAAAACTTTCTCCTAGATGGATACTTAATTCAAATTAAGTAGGACCAATTTATAGTTGAAATTTAGAATTTCAATTCAATTTAGAGTTTCAGTGATGTTGAAATTAGGGTTCTTATATTTAATAGTGACAAGAACCTAGTGCATTGGGCTAATAGATGTAAGGGTGCGGATGTAAAATATACGTTTTAAAATATTTCAAGATTCGTAGTTTCGTTCACCTTTTTCTTAACCTAAGTTTACAATTACATAACGGATTGTAAAAAATTAGAACAATAATCAGAAACTACCGACGGGACATTGCACTGCTCGACATTACTCTAATGACAGATTGTATTGAATGATGGCTGTGAAGTTCTAAAATATTGATAAACTGACTGTTGTATTTCAGTTTGAAGGTTGTAGAAGGGTGTAAAGTAGCGCGAAGTAAGGGAAAGTGAAATACAAACATTAATTTGGCCTACGTGTAAATTATTAGCAATAAGGTTCCAAGAATTTGTAAATCTTGTAATCACAAGATAATGTATCCTGCGGAAATGAAGAGTTTTAAAACACTTATCATGCTGCAAGTTTGAAGATATTCAAACCTATGATTATTGGCCAAATGCCGTAGCACCGAAACTCACGCTATTTTAGATGCGGATGAGGATATTCAATCAGTCAACTTTATTGTCGATTGATTTTCTAATACCTACAATGAAACTTTAATGCGATGTATTTGAGAATAAATGAGTCGGAATTTAATAGTGATTATAATCTGAATTGGCGTGCATTGCGTGAAACTTAGTGTTTTCCATTTTCTAGATTTCAAGAGTTTTGCTTTTTGATGTACCTACACATTTAGAAGTTTCAAAGGTAACATACTTTTCAAAAATTTTTTGGGTAAATTTATTTAGTATATGAATAAATTGTGTTAATTTAAAGATTAATTTAGTGGGTGGATTTATTAACGAATAATTCTTAAGTTGTGGAGAATGATAGATTCTTTAAACTTTTCGCTCACAACAATAAACATGAATTTATCTAGATATAACAAACGCAAAATTTATATAATAACCAAATACACGTATGTCATCAAAATTTCACGAATGTACCAGAAAACAATATAAATAAATGAGTAAAATATTTTACTAGGTGGAAAGTAAACCTAGTTGAACAAAAATAGCGTTGTTGTATTACTTGCAGCTATATCACTTCGAATTGTTTTTGAATCGTTCTATCGCATTTGAAACTTCTAAAAAGGCAAATAACTTAAACACTTCTAAATTATGAAATATATTTCAGAAATCGCTCCAATCCATCACCAACAAATGTCTCCTATACGTTCGCTGAAAAAGAGTGAGTCGCCTACAAGCTTGAGCAAACGTACGGACAAAACACCAACTACACCTATAAGCCTGACTCCAATAGATGAAACCAAAGCCCTCGATTTAAATAAAGTCAACGGGGTTAATGGAATGAACAGCAATCAGCTAACCCCTGAAACACCCCTGCAGGAAAAGGAAGTCATCAAGAAGTCGACTGAAGCGACTCAAGTAGCCCCAGGGGTAGTCGATACAACTGTTGTTAACGAGAGTGCCAGCACTGGGCTGACTGCCGCCGAAGTTTTGGATAGGGCTCGCACGAGATTTGACAAGTTTTGGGGAAAAAAGGAAGATGAGGTTTAATAATAAAACCTAGAAAACGCTTTTTAAACGAAAAATGTTTATCAATTCAGAAATGTCAAACGGACATAATTCTTTCTACTTCGTTCGAGTATGGAAGCAGCAATAATTGTATCGTAGCTACAAGGGTGCTTATGAAGTACTACTTTTAAGAATTAGGAAGGCAACAATTACTAGCATGGTTATTACATAGTTTGTACAATATCTTCTTAATATTTGGGCAATTATTAAAAGGTGTCATGTTTTATTCTAAGTCATATGAAGGGTACGTTTAATTACGAATATTAAACTACAATTATTAGTTTTAAGTCATCTCTCACCATAAAATCAATATTGAGATAAATTTGCATTCAAAATAAAATTACCTCTGCCTAAAAATTACTTTATTACTATAAAACTTGTGTTACATTTTACCACATTAAAACATTTACAATTGAGCCGCAAGCTCGTATTTCAACTATTCTATAGAAACATATTCGAAGGTTTAGGATTATAACTGACCTATTTTGTAAGTTTTTAATATTTATCCCACGAACAAGTCTAAATTCTGCGCCTCCAATAGAAAATTATTTAAATAAAAAGTTGAAATATTTGATAAACTACCGAAAAACAATATATTTTAATGGTTTACTATAGTTTACATTTATTCGGCTGTTTACTGTACTTCTGCTGTTTTTTACAATTTAATTTTATATAAAAAAATATTAGAAACATAAAGTTGCCTTCCTTATTTATAGGTAGGTTGCAGTAACTCAACAAGGTAGTTGTTGCAGACATGATTTCAATAAAATGCACAGAAATTATAAACTTGGCGTTAGTTCAATCCAAAGTTGTTATTAGATTTATTGTTGAAATGAAACGACATTTGTACTTCCACTTCCTACTCGTGCTATAGTATTCCTTTTACAGTGTCCAGGGAGCTTTTTAGAATCAAAAATTTATTACATCGCTGTCGTATAAAGTCAGCTTTTGTTAACTAAGATAGTACCTATCACTTCCACTCTAATGTAGTAATTTCTGGAAAGATTGTGGGAAAAATATTGTAATAACTGCTTTTTATTAGTTTAAAATTTAGTTGTTGAGGTACCAGTTATATTTTTAAACTGACACTCTATTACTGACCAGACTACTAGATATATTACGGTATTGATCTAGATGTCGTTATATATATTATATAGATGTCGTTGTTCCACTTTGTGTTTGTTTGATAAGACGCGTTGCTTTAGACAAAGTGAACTACATTAAAAACATAACTAACATTTTATTTAAGTCAAGGCCAAACTCATGGACTGAACTAATGCCAGAGTGACGAGCATTACAGGAAAAGTTTTACGGAAGGATATGATATAGATCTAAAATGGTATACTTAATTATAGCTTCGCTTTATAAAAGACGAATGTAAACGATGTATTTAACGATTCATTTAATTACTAATTAAGATTAAAATGGTGGCTTGTGATAGTAAAGACATAGATAAATAGATAATGGTGTAATTTATATCAAATTTGTTATCACTCGTGTGCCGAAGTGTTTTTCACATCATCTCATGTCATACAACATGTTTGTCAATAAGGCTGTGTATCTTATACCATGGTATAATTTGCAAAGCAAAATATTATTCAGTAGGTATATATTTTTTACTACCACTAGCAACTCAACTTTAGAGATATCCCTAAAACGCTTAACTATACAAAATCTATGTTGCGTGTTAGCTGTTGATGAAATACAATGGAAATACAAGTGTCACACTTTTGGGGAGTACCTAAAAAGTAATTATATATCTATTTTCGTAATTATGTACAAATCTCGCTTTTCATACCGTCTGTTTTCCGTCCGTCAAGAGATACCAAATTTGCATACGTACATATTACATTAGTGTCCGGTATCTGCACCTTATTTTAATTATTTAATTTACAGTAGACATTCCTTTTTAACAAAATTTAAATACATACTATTGATGTTTTTAATGTTTCGTATTACTTTCCTCGTATTTAATTATGTAATTGCCTCGTTGATCCCTAGGCCAACGAGGTGGTACATTGGTCGCTAACCGCATAGGCCAACAAGTATCAAGTAGGTACTCAGCTGGCCGCATGAGTTCCTGGGTCTGATTCCCGTCAGGAGCAGACATTTATGTGATGAGCATAAATGTTCTTGTTTTTGGTCCTGGGTGTAAATTTAAACATGTATTTGTTTAAGTATTTCTTATAATTATTATTATTATTATTTATGTATTAGTGTAGTTATATTGTTGATTAACACCCATAACACAAGCAAATAGTTTGCTTGCCTTGAAATAGAAAAAATATATTTTTGCTAAGATAACGAGCACATTATAATTTTGAGGCGGTTTAACAATAGCTATAAAGTTTGTATACTTTTTAATTTTAACTTAGGCATAAGGCGTCCAAATGTAGCTTCTTAAATATAAAAAAATACGTATGTACGCTATGGAGTCTGTACCCGACATAGACTTTATACGGTTTTATATTAATAAACTTACTATTTTGGTTTGAACTTAATTGATATTGACAAACTAAGCTGCATGTTAACTGATCTTAGTCAAACCACGGGAATAAAAATGTCTAGAAATTGGCGGGAATTGCTAAACTTTATTTACGTAGGACGTCTGTCGTAAAAAAATAAAAGTTATACCTAATCATTAAGTACCTATATCTATAATTAAATAAATGTTATAATTAGGTAAAATGGAAGCAGCCCGTCCTAATTGCCGTATATGTCTATGTAATACAGATTTCACTATATCTTTATTTAGCCGCTTTTGCAAAAATATTAATATTGTTGACAAGATACTTGTTTGTCTTAAACTAATCGTTGAAGAAACTGATAGCGTTACAACAATTTGTTACAAATGCGTTGAAAAAATTGAGCGATTCTATGAATTTATAACCAACGTAAAGAAATCCCAAACACAATTTGATACTTCACGATGCAATCGTGAATTTAAGAACCCAAATGTAAATAGATCTCGGTTTTCTTACGTTCGGGAAGAAGTAATAGATGCTGACTATACTTTCTCTTTCCTAAATATATCGAAGAATGAAGATTCAAAAGAACGTAAACAATCTGCTCCATTTTTTTCTTATTTTTCACCCCAAAATGTTAAAAAAGAACCCGAAGAGTCATTTATATGGAAATCGCTTCAAACGCACAATGACTTGAAAGCAAATGATGCAAAAAAAGTGAAAACGGGAAAGTCCCGACGACAATCTAGGGATATATTTGACTCGCAATCTCAAGACATTGAGGAACCAGATATAAAAAGCCTTGATTGGAAATTCACTCCGGACGACAACATTTTAGAGCGAGTCAGAGCAAAGTGCTTTGGTAGGATAGGATTCTAATAATCGGAGTTCTTATTACTAAGGTAAAATTTACAATTGTATAATTTAATGGAACCGTAGAACAGGGTAAATTACATTTCTTGACAGCAGGAAACAAAGTTTAACAAACTATAATTAATTGGAATTAGAATAAAAACCAATTCGTCCGTTTTATTTCTACATAAACTACATACCTACTATAAAATTCACATTACAAACATTCTGAAAAAAATTAATGTCACGTGGTTATTTTTGTCATGATCTTCGTATATTATATCTCATAATAAATATTTAACCATAAGTGATAGATACACTTAAAAAATTAAATCTGTTTTATCTTATGATTATCTGATTAATGTTAACTGAGAATGCTTTTAAAATCTAAAAGTTTGTATATACTTACGTAAGCAACTTTCTTTAACGTTTATGT
>DWBC01000076.1:0-10380 GCA_018237325.1 Calydna sturnula
GCTTGTAAATAAAAGTACTCTTTAAGATTTCGTTTAAGTTTTTAGTGTGTAGGTACTAACGAAGGTATTAATGAAGGGCTTATTTTAGCGTAAAAATATTAAGCTAGTCAAAATAAACTTAACGTTAAAGTAAGTTTTCAATATTTAGCCGTCGTGAACACCTCTACAAAATACCAATATTTTTAAAAATATATCATAAAACGTAGGCCGAGGGAGCCGTATTAACTACTAGTGCGAATGGTTATATCAGCATTGAATGAATGAAAATACAAAGCTTTAATTTGGTATTACAATCACTTATCTTTCTTGTCATTAGGTCTTTAATTTATCACCAATCAGTGTTCTACTGAGTGATATAAAATAGTGATATATATCGGCAACTCTAAAAGATATAAATCAATCTTTTATTTTATCGGATATGTTTTACGCAAGTGTATAATCATTTTCTATATTTATAAAAATGAGTCACCAAATGTGTTTGTACGCGCACCACTCGAGAACTGCTGAACCGATTTAGTTGATTTCCTTTTTGTTACATTGGGTTATCGTTGCTACGAAAAAAATATGAAAGTTGAACCGAAATGTATAAAATTTTAAAAAGCTTGGAGTACATGACGGCAATATTAACTTTGTTTGTTTTGATACTTATCTATCAGTCGTTTGAGAGAAACAGTGATCGACATAGGGTTATTTACCTAAACGGTAAACCTCATAGAACAAAGACAAGATAGGAAACTTTCTTATAACTTTTTTGCTCTCGACATCACAAATGTTAGAGAAGTAATTTACGCTGTTTAAATGTTTAGGCTTTATTCTCACGTGGGTAGTATTCGAAATATAATTTAACACACTATTTCTAAAATCTTGCACGGTCATTTCTCAGGTACCTATTTTAAACCTATTACTTCAATTTTCTAAATATTACAAGAGGTACAATTTTATAATGCGTACCTATTCTAATCTAATGTAAAGTACTTACATTATTTATATTCTTAACGTATTCCGATTTCTGGGGAAAGGAAAATGCAGTCTCAAGGAAGTCTCTAGTGGCTTGTTCTGTTATGGTTTTTTAAAATGAGACTATAGCCATGGGTGCCGCCAGGATTTTTTTAAGCCTGTGGGAGATAGGGGGTGTAAGCGGATTAATATTTCCGTCATATTATGTTTTCCCGTGCAGTAATGTTTTATGTTTATATAGTTACTAGCTATTGCCCGCGCTTCGCCCGCGTTGCTACTGTGTAACGCCATCTGGCGGTGAGTGACATCAATGAGCATATCATACAAACCTCCGCGGGAAATATGCCCGCGGCTTCGCCGCATTGCTGCGACCAAAGCTGTGGGATTAATCTAGAAGAACTTCTTATATAGTACAAAACAGTCCAAAATTATAGAATTGGCCTGAAAATGTTTTGGCCCTAAAATAACAATCTTACTACACTGCAAATTGTAATACCAGTCAACGTTTCGTAAATCACAACACGTAAGTCGACGACGGTAGGTCCACGTGATGTCGTACGCTTTTAATTTTATTTTACTTTTTATGTAGACATCAATTATAACTTCAGTTAGGTTTTCCCCAGTTGACTCTTTTACAGGTAAAAATTCTGCGAAATACTCTTTTTCTGGTATTTTATCGTCATTTGATGGTAAATCAACAAATAATACTGTCAGCGAAAGTTGTTCTACGTG
Source organism: Calydna sturnula (assembly GCA_018237325.1). Taxonomy (NCBI): domain Eukaryota; kingdom Metazoa; phylum Arthropoda; class Insecta; order Lepidoptera; family Riodinidae; genus Calydna; species Calydna sturnula. The sequence continues at coordinate 1,690 of DWBC01000076.1, forward strand.
ACTAATGTCCGGCATACTGTCAGCAATGATATAATTATATTTTGATTTCTTTACGCGTGATATGATTTCTGACTTAACTTTTTCACCCATCAGCTCTATTAATTCATTTTGAATGTCTTTTCCGCAGTAGTGATCTGCAAAATCACCCTTAGTAGCCAACTGCAAGTTTTTCTGCATAACTGGATCAAATTCTGGTTAGTAATTGTTCTAACCCCAAAAATTTTATCTTTATTTGGCGTACATAATTTGCCAGAACTACATCTGAACGCCATATTATTTTCATCTAAATAAAGTGTTATATGTATCAATCTAGACAAAACATTATTCCACCTTGTATTTTCCTTTTTAATCAAATATTGCTCTTGATAATCTATTGTTTTGCCTATTTTTAAACGTAGTTTCAATCCATGAATGGTAGAACTTCTTATGTAAAGTGCTACTCTCGTGAGTTTCTAACATTCGGACAAGTGTTTCCAGTCGTTATATCCTTCAGATACTAAACTTGACTTTGAACTGCTATTAAATAGCCGACAACAAAAACAATAAATTCGATCTTTGGACATGGAGTATACAACCAACGATGCTGAATTGTTTCATTGTTTGCTAGTTTTTTTATGAAATAAGACTTTGAGAAACGTCGCCTTGTGTCAATTTTTGGATAATCATCACAGTGAGTTTGCATCGGGCCACTAGTTATTATATGATCAACTATTTTGCTGTTTCGAATAAGTATCAAGTAGCTGTATCCGCTATGGGACAACAGTATCAATATCATCTAGTACATGTATTTGTAGTAGTACATCAATAACAGATTCATCCTGAGCAGCATTATAATCGTATCCACAATCACTTGAGTAGTTATTCCATCTGACTTACCAGACTCTGGCTCCACTGCCGATGCATTCGTTTGTAATTCAGATGCACATGCCACATTCAAATCTTGTTTTGTTGTTGTAATATATTAATTATCTATATTCATAAACTTCTTTGTTTTTTGAAATTACTTTTCTTTTTCTGCTTTCCGTTTCCTATATTTTGACCCAGATGGTTTTCTTTTGATAAGGTCACCGCGTTCAGATATTTTGTTCTAACCAGTAGTAATCAATGACATAGCAACAAATTACTAGATACTGATAGGTTCAAATTAATACATTTACATCACCCATCGTTCCTTATTTTGTCCCCATGCGGGTTGAATTTATCAAAATACTATTAAAGCGGACGTCTTCATCATAGTAGCTCCAATCTTTTATTTCAGTTCGCTCTAAGCGGAGTTGTTCATCATAGGCGAACAACGAAGCAGGTTCCAATCTCGGGTTAGAATTCTACAGCGGCCCTAAGGCTTATGCCTTAGGGATGAAACTGGTGGTAAGTTGATCCCACATGTAATTATTTTATATTTATCTGCGGTTCTTAGCTACGGTCAACCGTCATGGTTCACCATACAACTCAACCTTGGGGAACTTATTCATATTATCCTGACAATTAGTGGACCGAAGAGGACCCCTCAGGAGAGGAATGTCGTTTGTTTTACTACAATTACTTACTTTTACCTTTTTAATCATGAGCACATAATATTTGTGTGATTGTATATATCTGTGTGCTGGAAATATATTTATTTTATTTTGATGCCGCATCTTCTGTGTTTTTATTTTACTCTAAGAGCCGACCCGACCCTTGTCTGGAGCACGACTGGGTACTGAGCCAGAGGACATGCGACAATATCAAGATAGTCAAAAAAAGTGGGATATAACGTAGATTGCACGTATCTCATAAGATCTGTGCAACTAGATTGGAACGTAAACTGCTAGACCAATTACATCTGATTATTTTAATAAATTGTTTTATAAAATATGACTTGTTCGGTAATCAAAAGATTGACCGAAATTTATCACAAAACGTAATAAAAGTACATACCCGTAAACTAAGAGTGATTTAAAGTTTTCTTCGTTTCCTTTGGCGCATCAAGTTTGTAGAACTGTCTTTAACATTCCGAGAATATCAGATAAGTAGTTCCATTATGATTGGAGTTTGTCGCATGTTGCTTGAAAATTGTATTTATCGTTGGAGCCCGATCGAGTAGCCTCGTTACGTCGTAACTTGTTTCGGTAAAGTTGGTTTTAAAATTCACTAATTTTGCAGTACAAAATTCTATTTGCCAAAACATGGGATTTTTTTTTCTGTAAATTTAAACGTATTACAGTTTCTAAAAAGTAATTAGTAATTCTAGTCACAATTTTGTGCTTTATTAACAATTTCAAGAAGTAATAAACCAATATGTACATCCCTCAACACTTACGCACATACGTACGCTCATACGCTCGCTCATACGCACGCACGTACGCTCACACGCACGCACGCGATCAAACAATATTTGTAGCATAGAGAATTATTTTTTTAATAATTTAAATAATATTCTCTAGCCAATGTTATCCTCGTAGAAGCAGCCTTCTAAGCCCAGGGTAGAGACACACCTCGTAAAGATCAGGACGGTTCTTAAATACTTTTTTTAAGTTTACATGGATAAATAAATTATTTTAAATTTGAATAGTACACACACATTTGGATAATTTACGTCACCGATGTAAGTCGACATTCCTTTTCAAGTAGGTATTTCTGGGATAGTTACCTATTATTTGATCACAATAAGAGAAGGAGTTTCTATTTCGCATAATTATAGTTTTATTGTTCATGTACTAGCTTACCAGTGCCTACTTCATATATTATTTTCCGGGGTTTGGAACATTTTTTAATAGTTCTCTGCATCTGTTGGTTGAAACATCATGTTACAGAGCCTAACCTTTGTCGATAAATCGGCCTACCTAATACAAAAAGAATTGAAACGTACCAGTACTTTCAGATATTAGCGCGGTCAAGCAAACGCCTCTGCTTTATAATATTAGTATAGATGTACGCGCAGAAGTTTTTGATTTATAGATGAATTCGCATTCTTAACCTCAGGTTGGTAACGCATCATTTACATCCTCGAAGTCAATAGGCGACGATCATCACTTACCATCTGGCCTCTGGGATCTGCAAATTGTTTGTCTTTCCATGCTATGCTAAAACAAAGTTCAAAGTTAAAGTACGCTCTTGCCAATGCAATGCTATCGGTATCGATTCTTGTTGTCGGGCATGGACAGGGGTGACCAACATTTATTAGGTAGCGTATTTACTCGTATGTGTAAGTATATTATTTTTGTTAAAAAAAATAAAAATACTATTACACACCCAAACACAAGCAAATGAGTGGCTTACTTTAGGGTTAGATCAATTGGTGTGAATTGTCCGAGTTATGATTATTATTATTATATTATTATTATTGTAATAAAAGTAATTGTTGGTCTGTGTTTTGTTGCTCTGACCTTATTTATCACCACCACGGTATTTTACGGTCCCACCGCCTTGCCTTTTCCTGCTGCCATAATTTTAGTGCTAGTCTCTGCCGTGTTCCGGTAAGGAGGGCAGGGTAGCCGGTAAACTTACGCACGAGTCTTAATATCTAAGCTTCAGGTTGGCAACGCACCGTTAACACTCTTGGTGTCTATAGGCGGCGGTAATCTCTTACCATCAGGAGAACCGCCAGCTTGTTTGCCTTCCTATGACATAAAAAAAAATTCTATTGAACTGCCCGATAAATGTAAAAATTTAATCTTAAGTATTGTATTAAAAAATATAAGAAAATCCTAAAACCCCAACGGAAATTGTCACGAGAAGCCTTTGGGAAATAAATACAACTTTCTCTGAAACTTATTTTGTCAGTGTTTGGTTTTTAACTTGACTTTATTTGCTTATTAAAGTTTCAAAAAGTTTCAAAGAAAAAAATAAGAATTTTTAAGTGCTTTAGAGGAACTAATCCGATGTATTAACGTATAAATTACAAAACTGTATTTTCACAGTCCAAAATCTATAATTTCAATTAAATAGTATTGCCAAATAGTTCGTAACCATAACTTACTGCTGAATTTAAATAAAAATAAGCATTTTTCCTGATTAAAACAACAAAAATGCTAATAAATAATCAAAATCTTAAGCTTGTTAATTATGTGAAATTTTTAGATATAAAAGACCAAAAATTACAATGGAGTTGACAGATCATTTTTATTCATAAAAAAATGATCTGTCAACTCTAGAAGAGATCCCGAGAACAGCCGAGAGAGCAGAGAACAGCGGAGAGAGCATTCGCTTTAAAGAACGGCTCATAAGTCATTACTCTAAGCGGTTCATAAGTAATTACTCTAAGGCTAGGCTCTGCAAAAGTAGTTAGTCTGAAGAAAGGCCAACAGGTTCCTACACAATGTCTTAAAAACTATTATTCGAAATGTTAAACACATTTCTATTTTTTATGTTCTGTAATTTTATCGAACTGCTCAAAGCAGGTAGAAAGATGAAACAATCCTTTTAGTAGAGGAGCCGATGATGCTAATGATTTAAAGTAAGGTAGGCGAAATACGCAAACTATTCAACATATTTCCTTTGTATTTAGTGAAGCTACTCAACATAGTGTAAATATCTTTAAATACATTTTCATTTCTTTACAAACCCCAACCGAGAAAGCTCAAATTGTAAGAACTACTCACTAGGATGTAATGTATCCCGCCATATTATGTTAATCTATCAAGCTCGAATAAGTACTCCAATCTCCAATCTTCTGCTCCCCTACTATTTTCTTGTCACTACCTAACTGTTTTAAGAAATTGGAGGAGCTTAATTCATTTAATTACATGCTACGACACCGTGAAATATTTCTTGCGTAAATTACAATATTCTTAATATACTTACTGAGAAAATAATTTAAAAAATACTTTTCCAGCAAAAGCACACGTCAAAGATTCTTGTCAAAGAAAAAGTCAACAAAAACTTTGCTATCGTGAGTGATTAGACTGCAAAGTTTGTTTGAATTCTGTATTGAATATTCTCAATCTCAGTGAATAATATGGTAGCGTCTTTTATTTTACGTTTGTCAGCTAATCATTAGCTCTAAAAGTTAGAGTTTTAGTCAGCCATTAGTTTATTCAAACTAATCCTGTTGTCGTAGCATGTTTAAGATTAGTCTAAAAAACTATTTGAAATTACTATGGCATCTAATCTTACGTATATTACTATCATACAACGTCAGCAGCACCTGTGTTTCGATTTAAAAAAAAATATTGTCAAGAAACGTTAACTCCAATGAGTCTATAATTAATACTTGCGTTAGTAGTAATCGATACTTCCATACATAAAATATAAATCTAAAGTTTTGTTGTTCATTTATTCAGCTAATGTCAGGAACTACTGGACCGATTTGTAAAATTCTTATAGTGTAAGATAGTCCATTTATCAAGGAAGGCTATGTTACATCACGCTAAGAGACAGGCAGCTGCTCACATGCGGAGCCGCGGACGATTGGTATTTACACATACAAAGCCAATATGAAGGTAATCACGTTTCCCAATCCCTAATACCTTACTCTAAATTATCGAAGCATAGTGTTACATAAGCTTTACTTGTGTAATTGTTTCATATTACGTAATTGCTTTACAGATAATTCGAATTACATATTATAATGACAATCATTTTCTTTGTACAGTGTATAGTATTACGAGCTAATAGTTTATAGGAATCAATACACTTACCTGTAGTTTAAGTGAAATACTAAAGTAATAACTTAAATTAGCGCATTTAAAAGGTGCTACGTGCGAAGTTTTTACTTTATAGAATATATATTGAGGTACAATTTAACAGTAATTAATCTAGGTCCCGTAGTTTGTGTAAGTGAAATATACTAAATAAGCGTCATTTGCTTCAGTCCAGCCATTTATTACGTGTCATACGTCTAATTTAATAGCAATAGAAATACCTATTTACAAATTGCAGTCTGTTAAAATTCAACGCCACGTCATAATGCGTAACATGTTGAGCATTATGACGTGGCGAAAGTATATTTATTTATATTAACATGCCATTTAATGCTAAGGTAATACCAGTAATGACATTGTAGCATTTCGCACATTTTAATTATAATTTCGGCCAGTTACGTGTTACAATTTTAGTTTATGTGACCGGTAACATCTTAATAGAGGGCAGAGAGAACTATTAGCGATTGTGAATACGTAACTAAAACTCTTTTGTGAAATACATGAATTGCATAACGAAAAAAATTCGGTCTTGAATTTAATGAAATCCTTTTAAGCCTCCTAGAAGCAAAAGTTTAAAAAGTAAAAAAAGATTTTATATTTTATATCACAAATTCGGAGACTTAACGAACTGTATTATAATTAAAATTAACTGCAATTGTAGCTGGATCTCAAGTTAAAGACCGAGTTTTAACAAGTAGAAGGAAAAATTATATAAAATGTTCCAAGTTTCATTAAGAAAAGATCCCTATTGAACTTATGTTTGTCTATAACTATATTTTTTTAATTAAATAACTTTCTTGCTATAAAGCACCTAGCAATAATTATTCCAAGTTGGTACTTGGAACCCATGACCACCTCGTTGGCCTCTCTTGTCTCGACTGGCCAGATGAGATGCCGGGCTTAATTCCTGGCAGGGACAGACATTTATGTGATTTACAGACCCAGACACGAGTTCCTGGGTTTGTAAAAGTATTTTTATGTATTAGTATTTGTCGTTGACTAACACCCACAACACAAGCAAATAATAATTAATTTGCAAACTTTGGGGTTCAATCAATTGGTGAATTGTCTGAGGTAGGGAGGTAAATAGTATTATTCTAGATAGGACTCATTATTATACGTCTCAAAGATAATTATTATTGAATCGGAAATTCATCGGTCTTTTGTCACATACAGATTGTCTACACCCGAGGATGTCCTAGAGAATCAGGACAAAACGTGGTTGAGTGCATATTGTTTACTGTCACAACTGTGTTGGCTCAGACTGTGCTGGTTCAGAAGTATTTGAACGTGAAGTGTCTGGTGCTAGTTAGTATGGAGGTTGTTTGGATACAGTAGGGTGAGTGTATTTTCGCTATTAAGAGTGGACGGCGTTTAATTTTTTCTGTTTTGTGGAAGAGGTGTATTTTGTAACGTGGAGAGGGGAGAGGTACATGAAGTATTTATAGGCATAAACCAATGTTTTATTGTTTGTTTCGTATGATAGGTGCTTTGTTTTGGTGGTGTTTAAGTGATTTGGAAGAGAGAAGAGAATAATAATTATTCGCAGGAAATTAATAAGCACATAATATTTACTTAGTTAAAGGTACATATAAACAAATACAGGAAATATAATAAAATGTAATAAACACTCAAATCCAGATTAGGATTATAATCAGACGGATATTTGCCTCAACCAAGAATCGTAGCCTTGACCTCATGCGCGCTAGACATATACGCTAACCGCTAGACGGTCAAATAAATTATCTAATACCTGTATTACATTGTAATATTATACTATAACTTGTATAAACATTAATCACCAAATCTTTCAAGAAATATCTGCCAGTAATAATATATACATAGAGCTATATTCACCAAACTCTTTAGAAAGTTAAGTTTTTCTGTATTCACCAGGGGTTCATAACTTACTAAGTAAATAAAGTTTTCAGAACTTGTCACTTCATTGGTGTTAGTAAAAATCTTTGCTAAGTGCAATGTAAAACGACGCATAAAATCTGGTAAATATATTGGTTTTTGTCGTGTGAATAACAATAAACTTTAGTAATAATTAAATACATTAAAATTTATAGGCCCCATTTAATCTTATTTATTATAAAAAGGATTTAATGGTCGTGCTGCTGCATATGTGATTCCCAACTCGAATAGTATGTACATAAGAATTGCATGGCTGGACATGATGTGAAAAGACGTTTTATGAAAGGATGTTATTGAATACATCCTGGCTTACAAGTGCGCGAGCGCTCATAACAAATGAACCGTAAGTTGTGACCAACGACCAATCAGGGAGCGGCCAGTTGCAGCCAATTGCGTGACACCATATGGGCTAACCACTATTTAGTTAATATTCGTTACGTAGTCGTGGTCGTCTAGTGCGTGAAAAGACTTTTTTTTGTTTTTTTATAATAATACCTTTTACCAATTGATCTAACCCAAAAGTAAGCAACTTATTCGCTTGTTATGGGTGTTAGTCAACAATAAATACATAGAAATACTTATATAGATACAAGTATGAATTTAATAAACACCCACACCCAGAAACACAAACATTTATGTTCATCACATAAATGTCAATGTGTTAGTTTGGAGTTAGATCAATCGATTTGATTGTCAAGGGTATTATTAATATTTACTTTCATGCATACATTAAGTGCCAACCACCACCAACTTTTACTAGGTATGGGCGATATTTAGTACAGATAATTATAGTACACTTTTTGAGCCTTTCGCAGTCAGGACCTGTACTAAATTAGACATTTTAATACCGAAATATCGGGAACTCAATATCAAACCGCAGTGAGAATCCGTCTAAATGACATAGATTATTAGTGTACTAAGTATAATAATAATTAAAAAATATTGAAATGTTGATATTATTCTTTAAAATAATTTAAGCTTAAACACTCTATAATAGCTTTTGTCATTAATAACCCCCTCGTTGGCCTAGCGGTTTACGTAGTCGCCTGGTCGCATGAGGTCCCAGGTTCGATTCCCGGCAGGGGCAGATATTTGTTCGATGAACATAAATGTTTGTGTTTCTGGGTCTGGGTGTTTATTAAGTTTATACCTG
>DWBC01000077.1:0-10351 GCA_018237325.1 Calydna sturnula
TAATTCAATTAAGCTACTTAAATGTCAATATGATAAAATTATAATTAATAACATAAAATTAGTGGTCAATAGTAAATAAAGAATAATAATAATTTAAATTGGGATTTTTAATTAAAGGATTTTAAATTATTGCTCTTTCATTCAAATAATCATTAACATTGTAATAATTTTTTTCCAATAATAATTTGTGCACTTTGTTATTAAATAAAGATAATCGCAGTGTTTTGATTTCCTTGGGAAGTTTATTAAATATTTTAATGGCCATAAAATAAGCATTTTTTTTGAAAAGATCTAATTTACATTTAGGAATATATAATTTGTCTGGATATCTTACTGTTAGTTCGCCACAATCGGATTTTTTCATGAATAATTTTGGATACTTCTTTACAAATGTACAGATTTCCTTTATGTACAAGCATGCCAATGGTAATGTTTTATATTTTTTAAAAAGTGGTTTACAGCTGTCTAAAGGCTTTGCCAGTTCTATAGCCCTAATACATAATTAAAGATAACTATGATGATTTAAAAAAGCAAGTACTACTCTAAAAAACAAAGAACCTATTTGATTTAAAAATTAAAACTACAATGTCTCAAACACACACTTGCAAACAATGACAAACAAAACACTAAGGATGGGCAATATTTACTTGTATGGATAATTGTAACTATTTGTGTATTGTAAATTTTGAAAGTCCATATTATTCTTTTATGTTATAGTACTTACAACAACATATCTGTAGACTAGCTACCTAACGGGGTAGGCAGAGAGAACAGGGAGCCAAGGTATTATTAGCTCCGCGATTTATAAAAGCAACTTGTACGATCATATAGCGACTAAATCCAACAAGTGTTCTCCAAAGATGATATCAAGTCTCAGGAACCAGATAGTGTGTATAAAAAGAGTAATTAATGTTGATTAGGCGAAATATCTTAAAAGACCTCAATGTCTATGTTCTGTCTGCCTACCCCGTTAGGTATCTGGTCTGTAGATATGTAGTTGTAATTACTATAACTGAAAAGAATAATATCGACTTTCGAAATTTACGATGCATTGATAGTTACGATTATCTATACAAGTAAATATTGCCCATCCCTAGTGTTTTGTTTGTGATTGTTTGCAAGTGTGTGTTTAAGATATTAGATTCATTAGTGAGTAATTAGAAAAATCGTAAAACTATCTCTTTCAAACTAACGTGAGAGTAGTTTAATAACCTACCTTGGTTACCTATGCTTATGATTTGAGATTAGGTACATATCAGGTCATTAAAAACATACCTAACTATAAGATAATGGTTTGAGATAAAAAGACTATTTATTTACAAACAACGACGAGTCTACCATAAATGTAAGGTTATATTCTGCATTGTCTTTAAATTAGTGCACTCATTATTGATAGTATTGAGACCTGTTTCCAATGCCAAATAAAGTTATTTCGATGTTGTAGTTCAACGTTCACGTTCAACATCGATGACATAAGCCAACAAGGCGATAATTTAAACAAACGCAAACAGAAAACATAAGACACCTACGCAGATAAATTATATGGTTAAGATTGTGGTCTTGTAGTCAAGGAAAGTAAAAGTTCAAGTGCTTGTTACTGTGTTACGGATTGTGGTATTGATATTTAATATCTACAAAATTTTATGAAACTTCTAGTACAAATTAATTGAAAGCAAACGAAAAGAACGTACTTACTTCTAAAATATCTTAAGTCTAGACGTGACTCACCTGTTGAGCAACCGGCTCCAAAATACTCTCGATAATTTTTGTATGAAACACAGGCATGGTTAGAGTTTATACTACCGGAATGGCATTAGAATTCAACATAAATAATTCACGAAATTAAAAATAAAACACAAACAGATAACCAACTCTTTACACAAAGAAACACAGCTACACCGCAACTCAGAATAAAAAATACTGATACTGAATGACGAATCTCTGAATTACTGCAGTGAGCAGTGTTGCCAACTCTACCTGTCAAAAAGTCTTTTTTTTTTATACTTAGGAAGGCCAACAAGCTGGCGGCTCCCCTGATGGTAAGAGAATACCGCCGCCTATAGACACCAAGTATGTTAATGGTGCTTTCTAACCTGAGGCTAAATATTATGCCTTGTGCGTAAGTTTACCGGCAACCTCCGAAAGAGACCACGGCAGTGACTAGCACTGACATTATGGCGGCAGGAAAACGCAAGGTAGTGGTACCAAAAACCCGGACGAGCCGTCGCTATACTTTACCACTTCGTTAATAGTCACGGTGATTGACTTATACACTTTGATCGCCTCTTACGAGCTGCCTGGGAGGGAAGCATATGGTATATTCTTCTAAGGGGACCCGGACCAATACGGGGGAGCATTTTCGAAATTAACTATTATGTACGTAGACGATGTTTTATTGTTATATTAATAAAATTTGGGGCAATTATAAAGTAACAATAAAGCTGTTTTATAAATTACTAGCGGCCGCCTGCGACTTCGTCCGCATTTTTTCCTACTTACTTGGTATTTCGCACAATTCGTACATTATCCATACCAACACGAGGGAAAAAGTCGATAACATAAGCTTGAAATTTCGCTAAAAATCGCTAAATGATCCCAGTAGACAGCGCTAGGGATAGACACTAAGCGCAATTCTTTCACATGTCTCTAATTCTATCAGAGTTTTTTGGTCTGTTAGAATAAAAGAAAATAACTTGATTTACTTATGCAGAAAAATATTTGTAATCGGTATAAAAACAATTGATGATGATAAAAAACAATTATTTAGGAGTCGAAAAGTCAAGAATGTAATACTAAAAAAATAAAACAACATAAAATATTATTTATCGTAACCAAAGGAAAGAAATATTATTTCTCAAATACAAACCCAATATAACTTAATAGGTACTAAAAATGATAAAAATATTCCTACCCTTTTTTAATATTATACTTCTGTGAGTAACTTTTTTCCTTATTCAATTATTACCTACTACCTACCTATTTTCATTGTTCAACAAATGTAATCAATCACTGACAGCTGACTATCTATTTTTATGATTAAACGAACTTTAGTGAAGTTCTATCATAATTATACGAAGGCTTTGTCTGAAAATATTAGCATAAGTAAAATAAGTATACATGTAGTACCACGTACGGTGTCGCCATCTCGTGCACTATATTTGAGGTAGTATTAGAATAATTTAACTCACCATTTCCGTTAAAGTAAGAAAAGAGGGCGTCTCTTACTTCCGGTAAAACCTTCCTTGTTCACCGACCTGCCAGCCGCCATCATTCACGTTTTAGTGCTTCGCCACTCAACAAGTATAATTATCGACGCACCTCGAAGCTTTGAAGAAAGAAGAAAGTAATAAAAAATGGGCAAACGCGGACATGAAGGAAACAATGTGGATTACATAGCCCGAAAATTAAAAAAGTTAGAAAGAAAATTAAAACATGTTAGGCAAAAAAGGACTAGTTCAACGTCATCTTCATCATCATCCACGGATTCGGATTCGTCTTCGTCGTCTAGTGTTGAAGGTTAGTAAAATGCTCATTATTATAGACACACAGGTACATAATATACGCCTGGTAATTTTTTAAAATACATTAATACGTTCGCCAATTATCAATGTTGGGGGTATCCACATTATGGGGGCTGCCACATCATTGATGACGAACAGTCACAATTTACGTAAGGAAATCTCGCTACCTATACTCGTCATATAACGATTTTGGGGGTATCCACAAAATGGGGGATACCACATTATCGATGGCGATTATCTCATCCTGACGGCTTTATACTCTACTAAAGTTAAATTATGGTAGCTATGTTCGCCAATTATCAATGTTGGGGGTATCCACATTACGGGGGCTGCCACATCATTGATGACGAACCGTTACGATATACGTATTGAAATCATACGAGTACCTATACTCGTCAAATATCAATTTTGGGAGTATCCTATCCACATAACGGGGTCTACTACGTTATGATGACGAATATCAGATAAATTAACATTTAACGATTTTTTCTTTTCCTTTGTACCAGACTACCTACATAAAAAAAAAAAAAAAAAACCTTCAAATAATGTTTCTTAACAGTAACTTTTTTTAAACTAATTAATGGTTATTTCAGTAATTGATGTGCAAACTGACACTCATGTGCCAAAAAACCATGATATACCACTATGTATTAATGATTCTAACAGACCATCAACAAGTGCCACTTGCCTTGCTCAGACAGAGCCAATAGTATCACTTGATGGCCACTCGGAATTATTACCAGAAGGACGACCTGTCTTATCCGAACCTGAAACCGTTATTTCGGCCTTGGACAATGAACTATTAGATATTTTAGGAGACGACCCTACGGTAACAAAAAAGTATAGCAAAAATATACATCCTGATCTAGCGGTTCGGTTACAACATGTAGCTACTTCTGGTCTTTCCATTGAAACTCGAAAAGAGCTTCTAAATAAATATTTAATACCTGAAAACTGCGTCTTAATCGATGCCCCGGCTCTCAACCCGGAGGCAAAGGCTGCAATTAACGAAACAACGCGTAAAAGAGATAAAAGTATTGAAGAAAAGCAAAAGCAATTAGCCGCTGCAATATCTGCTGTTGCTGAAGTTTTATCCTCGCTAATGGCATCAGAAACAAGAGACAGTGAGTCAATAAAATCACTGATGGATGCTAGCAAGCTACTTTGCGATAGCCAATTTGCGTACTCTTCGCTAAGAAGGAGTACAACTTTAATTTGCCTTAAAAAAGACCTTAAGGATCAATTAACAACAACAAAAATTGATAAATATCTATTTAGTGAAGATCTAGCCGAGAAGATAAAAATAGCGAAAGCTATTCAAAAAAGTAGTACGGATATGAAAATTACTCCTGCCAAACAAAATTACAAACCAAACAAACAGGCTCAAAATAATTTAAACTGGCGTCGTCCTCCCCAAAGTCACAGGCTGAAGGGTACAAAGAGGACGAGGGAGCCTGTACACAAATCGCGCCACGAGACCTCTTTCAAGCGATCGTCACATCAAGTAGAGCGCCGGAACCGACGCTAAACCAGGTGAGTTACGCAGGAAGACTATCTTACTTTTATGACAAATGGGCTCTCATTACAAAAGACAAATACATACTATCATGTATACAAGGTTATCAAATACCCTTTTCACGCCCAGTTATACAGTTTCAGGAGCCTACAATTCGCTTTAACTCTGATTTAGAAAAGAAAAAATTCGAGCAATCAATTAATGATTTGATATTAATAGGTGCTATTTCAGAATGTCTACCTTGTGAAGGACAGTTCTTATCCCCTGCATTTATTGTACCAAAACCAAATGGTAAGAACCGATTTATATTAAACTTGAAATCCTTAAACGAATTTATTGATACACAACATTTTAAATTAGAGGATATACGTACAGCTATTAAACTTGTATCTAAAAACAGTTTCATGGCTACGTTGGACCTAAAGGATGCATATTTCTTTATAAAGGTTCACGATAACTATAAAAAATATTTAAGATTCAAAATTTATAACAATCTTTATGAATTTAATGTCTTACCATTTGGTCTTAACACTTCCCCTTACGTATTTACTAAGATAATGAAACCAGTAGTTTCCTTACTAAGAGCCTGTGGTCATTTATCAACAGTTTATCTCGATGATTGGTATTTGTTATCTAACTCATATAAATTATGCTTAGAAAACATTTCTGATACTAGAAAATTATTACAGGCTTTAGGTTTCTTTGTAAACACAGATAAAAGTAGCCTTATACCCTCAAAATCTTGTAAATTTTTAGGTTTTATTATTAATTCTAAATATTTACACGTCAGCCTACCCACCGAAAAAAATATTAAAATTAAAAGAGAGGTAGACAAATTTCTTAAAATAAAACGTTGCAGAATACGTAAGTTTGCTAGTTTTTTAGGTTTACTTGCTTCTGCTTGCCCAGCTATTGAATACGGCTGGTTATACACGAAAGAATTGGAGCGTTGTAAGTACCTTAATCTAAAATCTAAAACCTTTGATGACTATATGAATATTCCAGCTTCGGTTATCCCGGACCTGGAATGGTGGGCTCGTAATATAACTCATCCTTGTAATAGAATTAAACAAAACAACTTTAGCCTAGAGATATTTAGTGATGCCTCAACTACGGGGTGGGGTATCGCTTGTGGTAGGGAACGAGCTAGTGGTATGTGGTCCGATAGTGAAAAATCCATGCATATTAACTATTTAGAGATATTAGCTTCCTTTTTTGGCTTAAAGTGTTTTGCTAAATCTTACGAACAGTGCGAAATCCTATTGCGTATTGACAACACTACCGCAATTTCATATATAAATCGCATGGGAGGTGTGCAGTATCCACATCTAACAAATGTAGCGAAAGAGTTGTGGAAGTGGTGTGAAGAACGTAATATAGTCGTGTTCGCGTCTTATATTAGTTCAAAAGATAATGTTATCGCAGATGCAGAGTCCCGAAGAGTTCATTCTGATATAGAATGGGAATTATCACATACTGCATTCAGAGAAATAGTAAAGAAATTTGGTACACCAGAAATTGATATCTTTGCTAGCAGGATAAATACAAAATGCTCAAAATATATATCCTGGCATAGTGATCCAGATGCCTATTGCACAGATGCGTTTACAATTTCTTGGTCAGAACTAAATTTTTATTGTTTTCCACCATTTTCCATGATCCTAAGAACATTGAGAAAAATTATTAATGATAAAGCAAAAGGAATAGTGATCGTCCCACAGTGGCCTACTCAACCGTGGTTCCCCTTGTTTAATACTCTCTTAGTGTCTGAACCTATTATTTTTAAACCAAATATAAACTTGATTAATTCTCATTCCAGCAATCGGGATATACATCAAAAGATTACCCTGGTGGCCGGAATGTTATCCGGATATCACTACTGAACCGCCAGATACCCCAGTCAGCAATGCATATCATGCTTGGTTCTCTCTCGGAAAACTCGCTTAAACAATATGACACATACTTGAAAAAGTGGTTCGTATTTTGTAACACAAACAATTTAAACTTGTATACAAGTTCAGTCAGTAATATATTATCATTTTTAACAGAATTATATGAATCCGGAGCTCAATATGGCACATTAAGTAGCTGCAGATCTGCTCTATCACTAATAATGGACAATACAAATGACGAAAGAATAAAACGATTTTTTAAAGGCGTTTACCGCCTACGTACACCTTGTCCGAAATATAACATTACCTGGGACACGTCAATAGTCCTTAATTATATAACTGATTGGTTTCCCAATGAAAGTTTAACCTTACAGAAAATTAGTAGAAAACTTGTAACATTACTAGCTTTGACAACCGCACATAGAGTACAAACATTATCTAAGATACGCGTTGACAACATTGAATTTTTAACCAACGAAGTGCGTATCAAAATTCCTGATCTTATAAAGACCTCTCGTGTAGGTTCACATCAGCCCTTACTTGTTTTGCCTTTTTTCCGAGAACGACCAGAAATATGCCCAGTTGTAACATTGAAATCTTACCTTGATATGACTAGAAATGTTAGGAATAATGAACATTTCCTATTTGTAGGCTTATTCAGCCCTCATAAAGCAGTCTCCTCCCAAACCTTGAGTCGTTGGATTAAAGATACATTAAGCCATTGTGGTATTGATATATCTATATTTACTGCTCACAGCACCAGACATGCTGCGACTTCAAAAGCTAGTCGCCTTGGGGTCAATATAGATCTTATAAGAAAGACTGCAGGTTGGAGTGGTAACTCCAATACATTCGGGAAATTCTATAATAGGGACTTAAGTCAGAATACTTGCAGCAATGACTCCTTTGCGAGAGAAATATTAAATAATTCGCTTAATGTTTGATTATTTTAATTTGATTAAATCAAGATAAGAATAAAATTAAGATGGAAATAGAGGTATTTAACTTTTGTAATAAAATCCATATTTTTTCAGAAAATAGGTTTTTTATTTTTATTTTACTGTGTTAAATACGAGATAATGATATTTGAATAACTCTCAACATCTACATGTATACTTATTTTACTTATGCTAATATTGAAGACAAAGCCAAGTATAATCTACGTAACATAGGGTTTACGTGATTTACCTACAGCAAACAATATACAATTATAGAGCATAAAACACTTCATCAAGGAATAAATACTCAAAAATGCAATAACTTAAATAAAAGTAACGCTGGGATTCCCCTTTACACAAGCACAGCATTTGAGAAATTTAGGCTGCATCCTGAAATTGGAACTCAGTCTAAATCAAAGGCTACAAGACTGACTTATCAGAATGATATCCGACTTCAAAAATATGCAGTTGAATATAATTAAAATACCTAGGTACTAATATATTTTTTGTAAATTCTAGAAGTCGTTAAAATAGTCGCTAGAATTGACGCTTAATCTAGCGCGAAAGCCGCTAATTTTGCAACGCAAAACTGTCAAACTAAATATTTGTATGGAATTATGGTCGACTATCGCACCAATTATCAAAATAACAAGCGATCGTGTCGAAACAATAGTACTCATACTAAGCCACTGATATCTGACGAGATGTAAATAAGTACAGTGCCATCTAGAATTAAATTAAGTAACTAATTTACTATCAAAACAAAGATCGGCGATTTTTAAATATTTGCTATTATATTTTTAAATCTTTTTTTTATACAAACCTTCTACTGACAATAACACAGAAAAGATTTATCCAATTTAATACAGGCGTTTGGAAGTTCATTCAATGATTCATTTTAATATTGATTTATATAGAAGGAAGATAGTTTACTTATTAAAACCTTACTAAATGCATGTTAAAAATAAATAACCTTCACTAACATTAGTTATCAACCTTTGGGTATTAAGTTGAAATTATTTTAATACTTTTGAAACTAAAGTGAATCTTCCTTTGACTAAAATGCGGTAATATATTATGATTACTCTGCATAAATGTGGACTGTGCAAATAATCTTTTGAGTTTTAGAACTAACAATAATTTTAATAAACGTTTTTTAATTTTTTTTGTCGTAGGAAAGCAAACAAGGTCATCAGATGATAAGAGACAACCACGGACGTTAACAGTGCGTTGCCAAGCCGAGGCCAAGCTGTTAAGCTTCGTGCTTAAACTTACCGGTTACCCTGCCCTCCGAACCGGAGGCAAAGACAAACACTGACGTTATGGTAAAATGAGAGGCGGTGGTACCGAAACCCGGACGAGTCGTCGGTGTACTCATATAACAAAGCCGTTATCAGAGGATACACTCTCCAAGAAAAGATATTATTGCGACGGACAAAGGAAAGCGTAGTTATTTCGGGCTACAGACACAATGGTTGAGCGATTTGCAAAACTGATAAGCAATTCGAACTTGGTCGCAGGTGTCAAGGGTAATCAAGACGTCGGTTGGTTGTCAATGGTATCCGGTACCGTGTGTGTTACAGTAAAAGTAATTACGTTGAGTAGAGACAGGAAAGCGAAGATTGTGTTGATCGTGATTTCGTCTCACTCTGCTTCCTCCGTACTGAGTTTGCATCTCTTCGGTTTCGATTTTCGATTCACTTGCAAAATAAACACTATGGCCTCAGGCTAAGTGAGCGTTTTACATCTGGAAACGTGAAAATCGAAAGTTGTTAATATTTGGTACGAAGTTTTACATCAGCGCCATCTAGCAGATCTTTTAAGAAACACGATGGAATATATTCAAAATGTTATTGTTATGCGTTAACAATTGTCGAATGTTACGTTTCGAAAAATAATTCACACTACGGCCTATACTGTGACATCTCCTTTTACTTAACATTTGCTGTTTTTGCGTCCTTTATGGTGTACTATAAATAACTATTGGTCAATTAAAAGATAGTTACTGCTCACTAGGCAAAAATCAGGATGATCTATGAAACAGTTCCGCTTTCGCGTAGTAGTATATGGCGGTGTGCTCAAGGCCTTACACTCGAAGTTCTCCTTTGTTTGTGTTTGATATCGTTTCGTTTGAGTTCTGGCCTGTTGTGGCCGCTGAAACGTGTACGCAACTTTACCGCCGCTCCGCCTGCTTTTGTCAGGTTTGTTTGTGTGGACTCATTTTACGATAACAAAGACTTGACTACCAGACACAGTGAGAACTAATTTTAATAAATAACCGACTTCAAAATACATATACAAAGTGTTTTCGTCGTTAGAATATAAAATAGGGTTTTGTTGTTATATTGGAGCAAGATAAAACCGCTAATTATTCTGTTTCATCACGTTATCCGTTGAAAAAGGTATTCAAGAACACCTTAACTATTAAGTGACGTTGATGTCGCCCAACATCGTGTTTAGTTCTCATGGGCAGTGTGTACAACG
>DWBC01000078.1:0-10324 GCA_018237325.1 Calydna sturnula
CAATTGGAATTTCGGATGAAATATGTCTAAGAACGCTATGGGTTTTAAAGTTCGTAAATAGAAAAAGGCGGTCCCCGTGTTGTTCGTTTAAAATTTTACGACCAAACTGGAAGTTCGTTAAAATCCGGAACGCTGCTTAGGACCCTTGCAGTTGACATTTTTACGATTCTATTCGTATCAGAAGATATAACTTCGTCGGGTTTAAAGCTCCAAATCCTTGTCACAGCGATGCCCTTTTCGACCATTTTAATTTTTTTAGTACAGCTTTCATAACCATTAAAATTTTACGACTGTTTTTAATATTGTTTAATTTGTATTAGAATGGGGCGAGTTCAAAAGACAGCTCACCGTTTTAAGATGTATTTTAATTTGACTGGCTCGAAATGACATACTTAAGGTAATAGTAATAAAAATAGGTGCATAATGAACACAATGAGAAATATGATATTTGATCATAATATGATGCTGTGAATTTTGTTTCCAATACATGATTTCATATCTTACTTATTCATATTTATTTATGATTGAGAATGTCATAGAGTATTAACCACATTTTTTGAGATTCACCAATGATTAATACAAAATCCAATAGGTGTAAGAAATATACACTTTGCGACAAAAATCTATCTGAGATTGTTGATGCAATAAATTTCCATAATTCCAATACGCTAAAGTTTCATAACGCTAAATTAGTCGTTACTTTGCGATACAGCAAAGCTTATACACATAATAGAATCTAAAAAGACGTTAAATAAAGCAGCCTATGTAAGTCAACAAAAAACAGAGAATGTGACCTTGATTCTATAGGCTACAAGGAAACAGTGTAAAGATCCTAAGTAATGAAACCAGTTAATAATAATGGCTTGAGCGATCGTTTTCAACCGAATCACAGTAAAAACTGTTTCGTGTCGGTTTCTGCAGTCGGGAACTATGTCAATGACGTAGTGGACTCAAGGCCAACTGGTGGACCACGCGGTAATCGTACAATTCCCGCCAAATTCACAGTACACGTGGATTCACGACAAAAAGTACCTTTAAAACGTATAAATTTTAAATATGGAACGAGCGCTTATGTAACACAATGGCATTGACGACCTAAGACCGAGGATATGTACGTAACACTTGTACAAAAAATAAAAGCCATATTCACGGTTTTTTTTTATTAATGACTGATGGAGAAGTATTACAGAGGGTACCTAATAAGTAACTCCAACATAATCTGTAAAGGTAGAGCACAGACTGTCATCCCAGACAGCCCAGAAGAATAATGTCAAATGGGGTATCAGATTGACTTAATCAGTAACAACAAATATCTTAATTTCCCTGAGATGATCACTTTAAGAAAATAATATATTAAATACAGACAGTAACAGTCTGTTATTTATGACAAATGACTATCATAATCTAACCTTAATTTCTTAAAAAAGGTTTTAAAGGAAATGTTTTAGCTTTCAAAATAGAAAATAGATAACAAATGCCACTAACTGTAAAAAAGGAAATCTATAATCTCTTCCCAATCTAAGAAAATACTTTCCACGTTGTTACGCAACCAAGTTCCCGCCAAATGTTCAATGAAGCGTTCGCGCTATTTTCTCGCAAATGTTACACTACCTAATTCAAAACCAAAGCATACACAAATCGTAGTACGAACAATGTTGATAATAATATTTGGCCGGCTAACATCCTTGTATTGGGCTTGCGTAAACATGCGGGTGTATGCGTAAACAAAATGGCCTTGGAATGTGCGCGTGCGACTGGCGTGGCCGCGACTTGGTGCTTCTGTTTGGACAAACTCACACAGTCCTAAGTAATATTATAAGTCCATTATCATTAAATAAAAACAAGGTTAATACAAACGTTTGTACATTTACAATCAGCATGATAACAATTACGGAAATACTTTTCGTCATTGAATTTAAGTAAATGTCTTAGTATACGTTTAAAGCTATTGTTAAACCTTAGGGCATAATTGGAATTTGAAAAAAGACTTGACTTTATAGAAGTTTAAGTGTTTTATAAATTGAAATGTCAATTGAAAAAAATCAAAATCGTCTATTCATCCTTGTCAACTTATGAAAATTGTTACTTATAGATCATCAAGATTTTCAAGTGCTACTTTACCTCCAGCTCGATCGCTTCTACGAGGTAGATCTACTGCTATGAGATATCTTGAGAATTCAGCGCATTTTTGTCATATCTATCATAGTCAAGCCTGTCTACAAGCCCTCCAAAAACAGTTGTTTAAAAAAGTGGTAAGCCTTACATTTGTAAATTTAAAACACAAAACTGTTGGAAGTTAAAATTGAGTTCATTAATCAAATTGCCAGAGTGCTTGTGTTATTTTAGTCAGTCGACCTAAATATCTGCGCGGGCGCACGCCACTGATTCTTCGGAACATTCAACTTGTTCACTTTCAACAAGCTACTTTACAAATTGATTGTACATTGAATTGATTATATTAGGTCGGGTTTATTTATGTTAAGTTGTCTAAAGGTCTGTTGTCTAACGACTGTAGGTAGTTAGTGCAACTATTGTATCAACGACTGTAAAAAGTAAAAACGGAATTGGAAGAGTTGACCATCTGTTATACTATATTTATGACGTATTGGTATTTGCCTTTGGCTAACAAAAAATATTGCCTACTTTTTGGAGTTGAATCAGTTTATGTATAATTTGACCGCCGCTATTTATTTATATATCAAAAGCAACGGATCCAGCTATAATAACAATATTTGATGTAAAAAAAAATCGTTTATTTGCAACTTATTTCTCTGTACAGGAAAAGTGGAAATACAATTGGATATTGGATATGGATAAAATAAAATTTTTATTTCATTATTTCAACTTACCGGGGTTAGCTAGCTGTAAGATACCTAGTTAGTATCTATACTCCTTTTTTTCTTTTAATAATGTTAGTCCACCTTTGTACCTTCTTTTATCCTGTTTTGTTTATCTTATTGGCTACTATACAATAAATAAACAAACAGTGAAACGAATGTACTAGGAGGCACCGTTGATGGAATGGAATTACAACGAACAGTGAAACGAATGCAGTACACGCGCGATGGTTTGAACTCTAATATACATGCATCCGTCGCACTCGAGTAGGATGATGGGATAAAAAATATATTAAAGGATAGTATAAATTGACTAGAACGTGAAAGATCCTCAGGCGCATCGAATTAACTTTTTTTAGGTCACGCTTCCCTTACAATTACTTTTATATTGCTAAGGGTTTCGTGTTTGTCACTACAAGAAATATAACACATTTTAATGATATTTTTTACAACTTGTTCAATCATGGATATCTAATTCACATTTTCTTTAGCTTCGGTTAATTCACTAACTTGGCTGGGATGTAATTTATGTCAAGATTATTTGTAGCAATTGGTTATTTGTTGTAAAATGAACATTATTTATTATGAAGAGTAATTTTGCACTGTACAAGGCTTTTGCTAGCGATAGAAAGTCGGTCCTGATCTACCTTATGAGAATCTAGTTTTATGTTAAAGTTCACCGTTTTGTCACAACTTTTAAAGCTCGAAGTAAATTTTAAATTTATCATCAAATTTAATAGGAGATTTTAATATCTACTTTTAAATAACCTACACGATACAATGATTCATGGAAGTTTAACTATAAACCCGTATTTATAAAAAAACAATTCTTGGTATAGTCTAAACTGTGGCTGTGATTTCTGCTATTTTCCTACTTCCTTGTTTATAAAAATATTTAAACCTGGTTCTGTTTTGCCACTATGACTGTTCTATCTGCCTTTTTATTAATTTCCTCAAATTGTACCTAATAACACTAAAATATTTTTATGAATAAGGAAAAATTATAAAAGACCTACACAATGAAGTACGCCTTTTTGACCATTAGTGGGAAAAAGAGATACGATTTGTGTGAGCAGTGGTTCTTACGGTATTCATTACTTAAGTACCGTAAGTTACATTCTCCAGAATTTCTTCATGTGTGTATGTAACAATGCTTCATTAAATAATAAATGGAAAATTGTTTCGTGAACGTACTTATGTGGTAATTTTGGTCAAATTATACCAATTCATGTTTGAAACGAAGAACGTGCCACAAAAGATTCGCGAACTCTTTTCTTTACCATCTACTAACCAAATGTCGTTTTGTATTTAAAATGGTTTTAACAATCAATCTCTTTAAAATGAGTGTATATTTTAAATAATTGCGGACGAGGTTTTCTTTAACATCTAAATAAATGTGTTTCTTTGTTTCTTTATATTAAAACATATCTTTATTCTTCACGCTCAATTTTTATGATGGAGGAACATGTGATTAAGTGACAAATGTCAATAATCGGCTGCTTCGCTTTTACAACATTCACTTCTTTTTTTATAGAGAATTTTCTTTTAATTTAGGCGTGCTTTGTCCATCTCTTAATTTCTAATGACACCAACATGTTAACCAAGATAACATTTACTGGTGACATGTATTTAATTATCACTCGATTTTTCAAGCTATTAGAAAATGATAGTTCACAAAGCTTTATTCAACTTTAGGGTGTGTTAATTATTGAACTTTGCAAAACAAAGACTATACACGATAAAATACTACTGATTGCGAAACGATGCGTGAATTGCATTGTATATTGTATAGACAATGCCTACGCTTTAATTGTCGGCTTCCACGGCTTTCATAAACGAAATGAGTCTTCATGCGTGATTACAGATGATTTATACTAGACCGGCTTGTCGGTATTAAGAAATTGCAGACTAATTTATAATGAATTCTTCATACCCTAGTACTAGGTACTATCTCATACTCCCAAAACAATATAGTATACACAAATAATACAAAAACACGAATAGTATACACAAATTCTAATCTTTCAGTATAGTTATAAGAAAATGCGTGTACTAATTTAAAGTGAATTCTCCTCAAGTCAGTATTACTATATGAATACCCTAATGCTTGGTAAAGATGACGTTACAATTCATTGGAAAATTACTGAATTGGAGTTATATGAATTAGCGTGTAAATTATTACTGAGAATTCTCCATAAGTAAGTATTACTGTATGAATGTTAGAGAGAGATAGACAAACTCTTAATTTTAATTAGTCTTTGGTGATTATTCATTTTCTATTACAAGTTCCTAACCCGCGTTTGCCCGATGACGTATTCAAAACAAGTCACAACTTGATCGAGCGTGTCCCGTCACCTATACACGTAATCTTGTTTGTATATTATGGTAGCCAAACCTTCTGCTTTTACAGGACAGTTTGCCGTTCATTCTTACACATGAATTTAGACGACCTACAGTCTAAATTCATTCATTTAATACTTTAGAGTAACCTAGCAACAGCATATTGTTGGTACATTTTTAAGCGTTAACGGCGGAAAAGTAAGCGTGAGGAGTTTGTTAAGAATGACAATTCTTATAAATTTTTTTGATGGTAACGTTTCTGTTTGTTGAGCTTGATGGAACTTATCTAGAACTTATTAAGGTGTGAACCATTTTTTGTTTTAGTATTTTCACTGTTCGATACTAATTATAGAAATTCATAGATGGCAACCCTAATATACCAATGATTGTGGGGGGAAGGGGGGTCAGAAAAAACGGGCGCGGATTTATCAGGCGTAGGCGGCGGAGGCTCGCACCAAACAGGTTACTTGACTTGTTGGCTGGGGTTCTAGCGCAGGCGGAGCTGCATTTTATATGCTTGATTACTATAGGGTCATCATTATTACAGCTTGTTAAAAACAATATATACCAAGCATTTACAATAAAACTTAATAGGATAAGTAATCCTAATGCTGTAGAATAATACCTAATGTCTGCTAATATTAACACGTAGATTAGTTACGAATTACGATGTATATTCTTCTTTCGGACGGATATAAATGAAATTTCACAATAAAATAGATCGTACATCAGAATAAATAGTACATAGGGCTTTAATTTATTAAACTAGCTTTTGTTTGCGGCTTCGACTACACGGGAAAGAAAAACTATTGAGGCAGGCGAAGCTTCGTGCTTCAGAAAGTGCAATATATTTAAAAAAATATATATATACCAGTAAAACTGATCGATGTCAGTATGATGAATCCGCAATTTTAAAGCTAAGTAAATTTTTAAGTTGACTATAGCTACATATCTATATATATAAAAATGAATTTCCGTTCCTTAGTCTCGCTAAAACTCGAGAACGGCAGAACTGATTTGACAAATTTTAGTCTAGAAATATTCGTGGAGGTCCGGGGAAGGTTTAAAAGGTGAGGTTTAAAAGGTTTCCTACTAACGAACGGAAATTCATTTTTATTTATATAGATAGTGATAATATTGATCTATGATTTTCCTAAAGCATAGGAAAGCAAACGACCAGAAGAATGTCCATGTGATATGACATGCACGCCGCCTACACATAAAAAATGTTAATAGTGGTAGGTAAATTTAATTATAAATCCTAATACGGTGGCAATAAAAAAAGGCGGTAGTACTAATAAGCGAGTTATTGCAGTCTTATGCCACTTAGTCTTAGATTCTGATGATTGTGAACTTTATGTTAAACTAAGAATAACAATTTAATGAAATATATATATATATTTAGACAGTAATTCGCGTTAAAGCATGATTGCGAACCAGTTCCGAATTATCTGGGTCAAGTGAAAGGCGATCCGATGTCAAAACGCCTGGGTAAAGCGGATACACTGCGTAACACGACAGAGACGTGGCATGTAAAATACAGACGGACTTAACAATACACATAATATACATAATATCCATCCATCCATCCATCAATTCATAATTTTTAAACTTAAGGGATGTGCATTTTATTCGCCTGTTAATAATCCCATAAAAATCTTTTCGAGACTGACGAGGCACTATTCACTACATTGTGTTATTTTTATGTATATATATACACATATATATAAAAAAAGAAAAATTTTGTAATTTTAATAGCGGCTGAAATACGTTTCTTAAAGATGAAGTCAAGAATAAGAACTTGGGACTATATTCCACAGCTCACTCGTTCCACCGTGATCAGTGAAAATTAATATAAAAATAAACAAGAACATTAGTAGACAAATAAAAGAAGAAGAAAAAAAAGTTTATCTTAGCCTATTTAAAAGATAATTTTGAAAAAGATTGACATGTTTGCCAACCCTAAACAAGTAGTCTAGTACTGGACATTGAAAAAGGGTAACAAAAACGAATCCTGCGCAGCACGTATATCCGTAAGCCGTGTGTATATTATAGCCACACCCGGCTACTGGTTTTAGTTGTGCCAGCCTAAACAAATACGTGACAGACAGGTAGCGTATTGTATCGCTTTTAACATTGTTTAATATGATCTGATACGGTTTAAATTGCGGACATTTTTTTATGTCGAACAACAACGAGGATTATTTTAGAAAAAAATAATAATTAGACTTATTTTAGAAAAAATTAGGTTTAGATGATAATTTTTAAGAATTCTTTTAGAAAAATATATTTTTAGGGTTTTTGTATAAAATTTTTGTTTCGAGGTAGAAAAAAAATCAATCTAAATCTCCATGTAAAATGGTAGTTAGTCAATGGTATTAATATATTAGAATGTCCAGACCCAGGGCCTTTACGCAAGAGGAGACAATTCTCTTACGACGATAGAAATCATTCTAATTCATAAGGAGTCGCCATTAAAATGAGTTTTGCTAGCTAAAACATTATAAAAATATTACCAGTTGTAGTGATAATCGCGTTTAAACAAACCAACTCGCTAGCTTATTATTAGCGGCTGCACCAAGTGGGTCTATTAAGGCAAACACAAGCAGAAATTACTAGTTACAGCAGATCAAGCGTTAGACTGTAATTCAGACAGGTTTAGAGACACTGCAATTATTTAGATTTGATCTTAAACAGGATATTGCAAATTGGATGTTTTGCTCAGCATTCGCGTTGATACATCGTATTAGACCTTTTTTTATGTACCTACAAGTGTGTTTCTTTTAGCATTGAGGAATAATTTATGACAGATTACTTGAGACTTAAGAGTTAATTAGTTTAACTTTACACTTTTATCCCCTTATGCATAAGTTAAGCCTGGTTTTGTTAAATCAATGCTGCCGTCACTGTCTCTCATTTGTTATTTTCTAAGTGTTATAATGATTTAATTAACAATTGCAGAAAATTAAAAAGCAATTAACCTAACTAAGCCAGGTTTAATTTTTTTTTATGAATAAGGTTCGAGTGAAAATAACCTAAATAGTACAGTCGTTTTTTCGATTAAATGATTTTATGATTAAAATACTCTAAAAAAACATAATAGGTCAAACATAAAAATAAAATCTAGAACTTTTCAGATTTTATTTTACAATAAAATTATTTATGAGTGAATTGTCTATAAAGTCACACAAGAATTTAAAGTATGAATATGTGATGGAGATTACAAAAAACGGACATGTTATATGTAAACTTTAAATGTCAAAACAATGTAGGAAGTTTGGTGCCATTTGTCTGTTTATAACTTATGCATAAATTTATCGCATATAACTTATGCAAATTTTATATAAGTAGTTGATGTTTATATAATCTGCAAAAAACCGACTTCAATTTTTAATTCAATTTAAGACTTATATGGTTTAAAATTGCACTAAATAACAGGACACGAGAACCATCAGCTTTTAAATAAAAAAAAATCATCAAAACCGGTTTACCCAGTTGAAACTTCCGACGTAACAAAAATACCTACTCCATTTTTGAAGTCGGTCGAAATATTGAGAAATACCAACATTTAACTGCACAGTAAAAGGAGTATACAATTTTGAGGGTTTAACGTATGTTGTATATTTGTGGGTTTCTTTAATACTTTACGTCCTAGATGTCTGATCATTCAATAAATGTGTTTGTAAGAGAAGTGTATTTTATCATTTAGATGGCGACGCCGTCATAATTACTCATATAACAGAAGTGTCTATATACTCGTATGTTGCAGTAGAAAACTATTTTCATTACGTTACGACAACATTTTTACAGTATAAAATAAAGACATGATTCCTTCTTATCAATTTTTCTTAAAGTAAAATTCACACCTGTTTTACTAATTCAAAATTTAGTTAGGACATTGGCATACAAATAATATAAAAAAAACCATGTCATATTACATTATATTTTTATTTTGAATGCAAGCTATTTAGATACTAAATTTGTATCGAGAATCCTGTTACAGATAAAAAGACAAATAATTAACTAATTTTATATTTGATGAGTAAAATTAAATAAATAAATAAAAGAAAAATTCAATATTTATCAGGTTCTTAATATTTATTAACTTAATATTATACTTCTATAATGTGCATAAAAAATATTTTATGAGCATTTGTAATGTTGAAACATTATTCTAAATGTGTCTTACATGCCACATCGACAGACAAATAGTCGTATCAGTGACCATGTCAACCACAAACCAACAAAACGTGTTAGTCGAGATTAGTGATTTCTATTGGACTTGCCACCTTTAGCATTGATACAGCTCTAATGACTCATTGAATCTATGAACGCAATGTGTACACAGTTGCGAAACCATTACATTTCAATAATGAATCTGACCACTTTAGACCCTATTTCGAATACGAAGGTGTATTTTTATTTACGATTTCTACACTATTTATAAACCGAATTGAGATTTATTCTTATACTCAGTACAAAATCTCCGATACTTGGTCCCATAATTCAGTTAATTTTTACAGTATAAAGGCAGACGGATTGTGATATTGTTTTTGCACAATTGTTGATCTACCTTACAAAACTACGTATTACACATTATCTGTACTAAATATACCTATATATTTTGATGTGAGCGTTTTTTGGAACAAACATTTTTCTGGAATGAAATTATTTGATACAAGCTGGGATCGAATCAGTGTTTGCTTTACCACAGGCAACGCACTAATCACGGAACTAACGTGTCAGTATTAGTTCCTGTTGAATATTTTGATCCAGAAAGGTTAGTAACTGTGTGTTCCAAATTAATTTAAACCCATCAAAGAGTTGTGTTACCCAATTTCTTGTGAACAGGATTTGCAATTTGAATGCGTGATGATATAGCAGATAATGTAGAAACTAGTGCTAACGTAATTGTGAAAGTAAGTGAGAAGGAAGCCATTGTTGCGTGGCCGAGATAAAATCATTGGAGAATAGCTCACGATATACTTTGCAATCTATACATGCAGGCGATTTGTTTTTAATTACAGAGTAACATAACAAACATAGCCTGAATATCTGTGCTTATACTAAATGTTAGCGATACATACACGTAACTAGATAACAAAGCAGTTAAAAAAATTGGGGATGCCAAGTGGGCGTGGCATGCG
>DWBC01000079.1:0-10323 GCA_018237325.1 Calydna sturnula
ATTATCTGGGTCTTCGTTTAAAAGCTCAAAAATAAGTATACTCACAAAGTGAAAATTCATTTTCGCCAATATCTAAACTTACCTATAAGAAAGTACTTAAAAATTCTGTTCAAAATATTATAGTAAATCCCGATTGTTAAACAAAAGAGTTAAAGTTTGTTAAACAAAAAGCGGGATTTTACTTAAAAAATCGTGTGCTCGTTTGACGTTAAGTCTTCGAATGTTTTATGTCTAGTTTAGGATACATAGCTGTTTCTAGACATTAGTAATGAAACAAGGAATAATTTTATTATGAATTCGCTTTTTTTATTGACAATTAAATAAGGTGAACGCGAATTACTAAACCAAATTTGTAAAAAAATCACTACGTCCGCAGTGTACGCAAACTCGACTAATAATGATTTAGTTTATTTTTATGTGAATTAAAAACCGGCCAAGTACGAGACGGACTCGCGCACGAATGGTTTCGTACTATCATCAAAATAATAGAAAATTAACATTGAGAAAAAAAAAAGGAAAAAAACAGTTTTTTTTTGTATGGGGACCTCCCTAAATATTTAAATTTTTTAAATTTTTAGTATTTGTTGTTATAGCGGCAACGGAAATACTTATCTTTGAAATGTCAGCTTTTTAGCTATCACGGTTTGTGAGATACAGCTTGGAGACAGAAGGATTCACAGGGGAGGCTTAGTAATAGGTTCCGTTTTTACCTTTTAGGTATGGAAACCTAAAAATGAACGAGAAATTGTGGTTTATGTAAACGTGAATAATAAACATCTGCCCAATTTACGTCCACTTTTTATGATCGTAGAAAAATATACAAATGTTGAGTTGATAGATCACTCTATCTCTATTTAGTCTGTTTTTTCATTCATACAAATTATAGAATAAATATATTTTTAGCTTGTTTTCCTAAACTCCAAATCCTTAGTATTATCTTAAAATATTACTTCTACATTCCTTCTCTAAGATGATGGACGCAAAATGGTTTATGGGTTGTCAAACATCTGATTCTGAAGTTGAAAAAACAAAAAACTTGACAATGTTTCAAAAAAAACTAATATGTAGCTAATCTTATAATGAACACATCACATACATTTTTCATGGAAACAAGTGCTAGGAAATTTTGTTTTCTTCCTAAAACTTGTCAACTGCACTAAATGGACGCAAACTGGCGAAAATGCAGAAAATCTACTCTTTTTCATTTTTAAGACTTACTTGGTTTTCTCTCTGATACCATTATCAGAACTGGTTCCAAATTAAAATTGGACCACAATGGAAGCATCAGTTGTCATTTAAAAAAGAAATTCAGTCGGTTGAGAAGGGGAAGGTTCTCAATTCAACATCATTTTTTTTCAACAACTTTCGAGACTGGGTGAATCGATTTGGGATATCCTTTTTATATGAAAGCTAGTGATTCCTGTTCCATTCATTCAGTCCATTTCTGATGATGGTACCAGAGAGAAAACCATATGTCGTAAAAATTAATAAGTGTAGATTTTGTGTTTACGCACTTGCAATTAGACTAAACAAACCAGTTAATATCACAACAGGATAATCCTGAGGGATGTGATAAATCGTGAAATGGGTTCCATATACGTTTTATTTAAATCTCGACGTATGACTAAGTTTAAAAGACGTCCATGTAAAACCACACAAGAGTGTACGTTACAAGGTGTTTTTTCAATAAGACCTTCCTAAAGCGTAATTTCGGGTAGTTGTAAAAATTCGAATAAAATACAAAAAAAGACCTTAGCGCCCACAGATTAAGGTCCTTTTATCAATAGACGTTTTTCAAACTTCGATCGATCTTCGGCTTTTAAATATAACTTGTAAACATATTTTATACCAATACGGTAATCATTCACTTTTTACAGTTTGCCAACGATTTAAAGTGTAGGTAATTAATCTAGACCTCATGCACCTTTACATTAACGTGATGAAGTGTTGAAAAAGTTTTATTTTACGATTTCTTATCGCGACATGCAAGATTTTAAGTAAACTGACTACCATGCAACTTTGGAAGTAAAAAAACCAGATTACATATTTTTATTTATTCATTGTTATATAACATGGTTGAATTGAAATGTGATTTATTAAAAAATCAGTGAAAAATCGATATAATTACTTATATATATCGCAATATTAAAGTACATAAAACATTTAGTTTATTAGTAATTTCAATACTATTTGTTACGGTTAGCACAGTTAATTAAGGGTAGACATCTACAGTAAAGTATTTGTTGCATTACCTCTGTCGGCGTCACTTCGTCGGTGTCTACAACGTCCGGCAAACCCTCAGCATTAGCCCCTAATTCCTCGTGACCATTTACTCCACTATCAGGAACATCAGTATGACAAGTCTGGTCTGCTTCTGCTAGATCTCCATTATGCATTTCTGAACAATTTATTAAATCAACTTTACCTTCTTGGCTAGACCTTGGGCTGTTATCATTTATGTTTTCATCAATGTTCATATGAACGTGCCCAGGCCACATGTCGTATCGACAAGAATTAATTTGATGTAATTGGGACTCGCTTGAACTAAACAGGTTTAATGAACCTGCAACGTCTTGCAAAATTGACGATTCGGATAGTTCGTTTGACAAATGGTTTGTTTCGTCACTGTCATTACAGCCAGAGATAATATTAGGCAAATTTTCAATTATATTGCTTGTAACGTCACATACTCTCATACCGTCATATTTAGAAAGTATTTCATGAAGCTTTTTAGTCTGTCTGTTATCTGCAGGGTTATTTAATATAAGTGCTGATAATGCTTCTAATAGCTCAGTATTAAATATTTCATCACTTTTCAATAGAAGAAAGCGAACTATTTTGTTATCAATTGGCATAGTACTTGAACAAGCATTTTGTGCATTACAATTAGTCCTGTCAGTTGTGGTTGTTATAGCCTCTGCACTTTCTTCATTAGCTTCATTAGTTTGGCTCTCAATCAAAGAACTATATTGGGAAAGTACTCCTCGAATGGATTGCAAAACTTTTTGCCGCAGCTGTTCGGAACTAATTAATTGTAATTCTCTGAACAATTGGATTAGGAAATCTGGATGAGATTCATTAACCCCAATTAATGTAGTAACTTCTGAATAAATGTTTTCTCTTAAAAGATCAAAAAGTTTAGAGGTTGCCTTATCTTGTGTCTCACGGCTAGTCGAGGCTAAATTGGGGTTAGGCATATCAGATGTGCTTGCTATATTTATGTTACTAGTTTGTGAAAAATCTAGAGCACAATTTCTTCTATTTGCGGAATTTTTAGAGGGCAACTTTGATGAAGATTTCTTCTTAGCATTAGCAGGGGTATTCAAATTATTTGAATGAGATTGAATTATTTCTGGTATGGGGTTTGTATAGTTCAAATTT
Source organism: Calydna sturnula (assembly GCA_018237325.1). Lineage (NCBI taxonomy): Eukaryota > Metazoa > Arthropoda > Insecta > Lepidoptera > Riodinidae > Calydna > Calydna sturnula. Next base: position 3,382 of record DWBC01000079.1, read on the forward strand.
CTAAAAGCATTAGCCGTTTGTTCTTGACGGTTGATGTTTATATTCGAGACGTTAACCGGATTTGTATCATCATTGCGTGTGTGCTGTGTAGTCGTATCAGCATCGAGATTTTGATTCACATTTAGAACATCAGGAGCAGAGGAAAAAGAAAGTGATCTTTCGTAAGTCACATTTCGAGGCGCATTTCTATTAATTGTGTCATCATTATTTGGTTGGGTGGCACATTGGGAGGAACTAACAGTGTTTGTGTTTCTCTTCGGCGTGACCGATGGTGACGTGGACGATGATGTATGGTGAAGCGTATTGTGTGATCTTTCAACAAGAGGATGTGGATTGTGAGGCTGGCCTATGCCTAAATGGCCATCGGCATTTGTCTTGCTATTAGCAGAGAGAAGATTTTGTCGGGAATAGCTGTAAAAGAATATTAGAAGACAATGTAGAAAAAATATAATTTAAACAGTTTTGGTTAGTATATATTACTAGTGCAGCGATTTAAGTAAAATATTAATATATAAGTACAAAATAAATAAAACAATGGTTAAGGGTAACACGATCACACAATTCTTACCCCCATTAACTTTAAATACTGCAGATATATACATATATAGTGTAAATTACAAAGAATAATATTAATGAGCGACAGGTACGTTTTCTAATATCTGAAAGACAAAAGAAAGAAACAAGTTATCTAAAGATGCGGTGCTGAAGGCCTTGTGGCACATATACAACATAAGTATTGTATTTGCTTGACATCTAGATCAGTTATCTAAAAAGACACAACACGAATCAAGTTCTTACTTTAATTACAAAAACAATTTAGATTCGCAGGAGAAGCGAGCTGCATTGGATGAAAGAAAAAGACTATCAAACAGCCATAATGTCTTTTCTATCTTATGAATAAGTGATACTTAGAGTAAACATGAGCTACTTTAGTTACTTGTCACAAGGTTATAAATCGCTTAGAAAAAAACAATGTCGTTTTCCTATATTGTTGTATTATAGAAAGGTACGTATTTGCACCTATTACCCTAATTATTTTCGCTTTTTGATGATATGTTTATATAAGTATTAAAAATACAGTAAATAATTTAGAATCACAAGTCTACAAGACTATATATTTACCTTCTGAAGTTGTCCCAATAATTGTTGGCCCTGTTGCCGGGGGGGACTTGATTGTTCAATGTGTGTGACACATTTTCTGCACGCCAACGTTCTTCTAACTAGAAACGAGAAATTATATTGTTTAAATAAAGGCAGATAATGTATGAGTGTTCAGTCATTACTTATTTTTGTCATCAGAATATCTAAAACATAGGTAACCCAAGGAAAAAGAATGAGACTTCTTTTTGTCTAAATAATTCAAATTTAAAATGTTAGTGTAAGTTCTGTTAATCCAGGAATCAGGATGATGGGCGAATCATCTCCAAAATCCCCCGTGTTGGTCCGGGCCCCCTAGAAGAATGGACAGCTCGTAAAAGGCGAGCAAAGGGTATAAGTCACTAACACCGTGATCATTAACGAGGTGGTAGAGTACGACGGCGACGACTCGTCCAGGTTTTGGTACCACCGCCTTGCCTTTTCCTGCCGCCATAATGTCAGTGCTAGACACTGCTGTTCCAGTTTGGAGGGCAGGGTAGCCGGTAAACTTATGCACGAGGCTTAATATCTAGCCTATTACATCTTTATTGTGTCTATAGGCGGCGGTTATCCCTTACCATCTGGTGAGCCGCCAGCTTGTTTGCCTTCCTATGCCATAAAAAAAGAAATGGTATTTGCCATATCAAAATATGGAGCAGATACTTTATTTTTTCCTTTTCTCAAAAATAACTAAGATATGAGACGTCAAAGTTAAGCCACAAATTAAAGTACCAAAAAAATTAAATGTCGCTGCAAGTCATTATATGAACGTAAGCACTATGAATCACTCTTTTTACGACGTAATGTCATGTTTCGTGCACCCGCAGGAATGCAATTCTAAAGTTTTGACACTTTATGATGTTGTAACTTTAGAAATCCTAGCCCGATTTAGATGAAACAGATGTTATTATTATTTGCACAAGTAACTTTCTCATAAATATTTTCCATTCAAGTAAGATAGCATTTAATATCATTTTTTTTTAATTATTTCATTTCATAATCAGTAAATTGAACTTAGCGCATACGAAATAAGGGTACGACGAAGGTTTGCTTGAATAAGGGTACGACGAAGGGCAACTACGCTATACATTCCGTTTTCAATAAGTTCTATAACTTCTATCGTAAGTAGAAGATTTAATTTTACGAGATTGAATCCCTTCAATCCTTTATAGGTAACTGTGACATAAAACTTATGTGTTGCAGCCGGAGTACCTTGGGTGCGTGAGAGTTAGTTTTTCAGAATGCGCGTGTGTGTTTTCGTTTGTGTGTGCCCGTTGGTGTGCGGGTGTGCGTGTGTGTGCGTGCCCACTCACGTGCTGCAGTTGGTCCCGCAGCTGGTGCACGTCCCGCTGCTGCAGGGCCAGCTGCTGCCAGCACCAGGCGCCCCACACGCTACAGCCGCACCCACACCCCACACCACCCATCATGTTCATACCTGATGCACCAAACACTACATTTTTGTTTTAAAACTATAAATTGAGCTTTATTCTTTTACACATGAAAAGAGACAAAATAGGACTTAGTATTTGGGAATTATTCACAAATTTTTTTGTAAAGATAAATTATTTGAATTGAAAACGATTTGGATTTGAACCAGCATCTCTGCCTTCGTCCCAGGTAACGATCCGAGATGTAGTATGTAATAAATTTTTATCCAAAAATGTTTTTTGTAATAATTTTCAACCACGGTAGGTAGGTATGTGTTAAATGAAAAATATATTTGGGAAGTGCATTCCAAACTAGTGAATGTACAAATACACCCCGAGTCTTATTAAACCCATAGGCCTGGCATTTCCAAACTTATTCGTACAGTGACGCCTTTGGGACTTTGCTATTTTTTTTTGCGACGCCCCTCAGCCTAACCCCCTAAACCCTAGTAACAGGTTATAGTTATAATAAAAAGCCTTTTTTGCCTATATACCTCTTGTTTCGAGAAGTAATTTTGTTACCGGATAAGAAAAAGATTGAAGAATCCGGCCGTCAACGTTACCATGTCATAATACTCCTACATTATTATGTTCTGGATTGTACTGTGAAAACAAAAAAACTTACCGTAAGGCATCATCATGTTGAAAGGTACAGCAGGCGGGTATGAAATCTGAGGCGTTCCAAGCAGGCGTTCCATGGTCTGGGAATGACTGTTTTGTGTGAATTGATTGGTGCGCATATCCTGGAAATTATTATTATATTGATATAAAACTAGCTGACCCGGCAGACGTTATCCTGCCAGGAATCGAACCCAGGACTTTCTCACCTTTTAAACCTTCCCTGGACCACGACAAAAATTTTAAAACCAAAATCAGCTAAATCGATTCAGCCGTTCTCGAGTTTTAGCGAAACTAACGAACGGAAAATTATTTTAACTGTTCACAATAAGTGCAATCACATAAATTAGCTTGGTGCAGATTTTTACCTGATTCGATTTGTTGGTATTCCATGATGGTGGTTGTAGATGATTGTAAGGCAAATTCCCAGAACTATCACCTAAAAATACATAAATACAATTAAATTGCAAAACCAGCCATGCGTTGCTATATTATAGATTTTTGTTTATAAATAGATATAAGCTATATTATCTCTAAAGTTGGATCAAACTGCACACGTTGTGCAAATTTGATCAAAATGAGTTTAGGAGTCCATCACATGGAGAAACGTAATTTATATACATTATGATGATAATAATAATAATAATACCTTGGACAAATCACACCTATTGATCTAACCCCAAAGTAAGCATGTTATTTGCTTGTGTTATGGGTGTTAGTCAACGACAAATACTAGTACATAGAAATACTTTATAGATACAAGTATAAATTTAATAAACACCCAGACCCAGAAACACAAACATTTATTGTTCATCACACAAATGTCAGCCCCTGCCGGAAATCGAACCCGGGATCATTTATATACATAGTACACTTCTAAAAATAACAAGTACGGATGAGATGTTCGTGTTACAATGTGCCTGTACTTCCGAATCTTTCGTCGCTAACACCTATTTAAGTGTCATAGAGTAATTAAATCATCGCTTGCCTCTAACAAACTGCTCCTTAGATAGGCTCTTTTTCGCAGCGGTTTCAGTCAAACTCGAGCTATGTCTTGTGCTCGAGGAAAACCACATAAATTAACTGCCAACGAACTTGTAACTAAAATTGTGCTGTACAAGTTCGTTGTACAGCACAATAAACATCCTTTTTTAAATAATCTTATATTTCGAACGTATGTAGTTCGACAGTTATTGATCTAAATCCATCCACATCAAGGTCTATAATAATTTTGTAAGTTTATATTTTTTTTATTTAGGTATTTATTTTAGATACAAGATACATAGTTGCATACACTTTAATTAGCACACAAATAAGCTATTAAGGTTATCTAGATATTTAATTTAATTAAGTTAAACAAATAAAATACAACTAAAAAAAAAAATTCTAAGCCTAGACCAAATATAATATGTGTTATCCACCGTTTTTGCCAATGCCAGCTTATCTGCTAGGCTTTTAACGTATTTTTAGCACGCGTAGAAACGTGTTAATTCCGGACATGAATAAATTACATTGAAAGAGTCAACACTAAAATGCAAACTTAACATTTCAGACGCGCGCTGTAGTATTCCTTAGCTAATTAATAATTCAATTAATTCTTTAACTGTCCTCAGGTATAAGTAAAATTTGGATTTAGATAATAACTAGCGGCCTGCCCCATGCTTCGCGCGGATATAAATTGTAAATATATACGATTCCACATCAGAAACCTCAAAAAATACAGTATTTCTCTACACTATATCGGATGTTTATATACATATAAACCTTCCTCTAGAATAGCTCCATCTATTAAAAAAACCGCATCAAAATCCGCTGCGTAGTTTTAAAGATTTAAGCGTTCATAGGGACAGACAGAGAAAGCGACTTTGTTTTATACTATGTGATGATTATGTAGCTGCTGTGTCCCACGGTTCTATAATTATATATATATTTTTTAATTTTGCCGTCTATTACTGAGGAATTTTAAAGAAATGAAAGACGAAGATATTAAAAGCAATAACTTACCATTCTGAGTTATTGGTGGGTTTACATTGACATTGGAGTCTGGACGGGGTTCGTGTCTCGCGTTGGGATTACTATTGTTTTGTATCTGCACCTGAAATAAATGTTTCTCTGAATACCTGTATTACAGTACTTTACTGGATTAGCGCTCAGCTGGGCAAATTAAAAAAACCGGACTAAAAAGTTCTTTCACTTGAAAGTTTAAAAGAAAAAAACAATGAACTAGTGTTGATGAATATTTAGTTGCATTTAAAATATGGTTTGCAGTAATATCATATTACAATTGATCATATTCCTCCTATAATGATTGTGTATGTATTTTTAAATGTACCGAACTACAATATTGTAAGTAAGGAAGCATGATCAAACAGTTAAAATACTTAAACCGTTTTCAAGATTGTAAAATATGAAAGCATAATAAAATTCTTACACTTATTTCTTCCGCCTGTCGTTCTTGCAGTGGTCGCCGACGCGATCGATTTCTTTGATTCGATTTATTTCTTGATGCACTATAAAATATATAGAAAAAGCAAACATTATTTCACAGAATTCAATTTGAAAATTTACTAGTATAGCGCAGCTATTTTTACAGCTAAAGAATAGAATAAACTTACAACAAGTTTTGATACCACCGTCTTGCCTTTCCCTGTTAGGATAATGGTAATGCTTGACTGCCGTATTTCAGTTCCGACAATTGAATATTTTTGTCGGTTTTTGCTAATTTTTTAATTTTGCACCCATGTCCAGCAAGGACTACAAAATACTATTTAGAACATAATATTACTTACAACTACCTACATATAAATGTATTTTTCATACCTAATGCTCGGCAAAGTCTAAGAACGTTTTTTTATGGCATTGGAAGGCAAACAAGCTAGCGGATCCCCTGATGTTAAAGAGATAACCGTCGCCTAGACACCAAAAATGTTTATGATGCGTTGCCAACCTGAGGCTAGTGCGTAAGAACAACGCCAATATACTTGGGAAAAAAGGTCTGTTTTATGTAGCAGGCGTCGATTTAGATCTGGAACGTTATGAAAGGATTCTTTAGTTTTATAGAGCCCTGAGTGAAGAGACAAACAGACAAGATTTTTAAGATTTTCAAGTTGAATACTCTGTCACACTTGTCACTTTGTTTGATTTCTCGTATGTAATATTTACATTTTTTCAGTATAAGGTTGTGAATTATGTCTCAACTGTAAAGCTTCTAAAGAGACTGTTACAAAATTCGGATAACTATCGCTGTCACTTTATAAATTTAAAATAGCGCAATTTAAAAATATTTAAAATAGCACAATATAAAAATATTTAAAAAAGCGCAATATAAAAATATTTAAAATAGTAAACATATTGACTTTAAATTAGTGCCCGTTTTGTTTAGGTTGTATCTATGCAGTGAGCATAAGGTTAAAAACCTGGGATTTACTAAGAATGTATGAAAGATACAAATAGCAACGTTCCAAATTCTTTTGTAGAGTATAAAATCTGTATAGGTGGTTATTGCGATATTATCCCGATTTTTTTTATATTTGCTTTTGTAGCTATAAAGATGAGACATAATGTACTTCTACCGAAAAATATTTAAAGATCACATATAAAAAAATCAAAACGTTTAATAAGAAGATGAAGTACGAGGGTGGATCCAAAAGTTCGTGGCCTAACCTACATGGAGCTATGACATTTTTTTAAATCTACCGTCATTTGTTAGTATGTGTCATATTAATTTATTGTGCGCAGTTTCATTCCGATACTGCACAAT
>DWBC01000007.1:0-13653 GCA_018237325.1 Calydna sturnula
TGCACCTGTCAATGTCACACTCACTATTCACACGAGTGCCGCACGGTTTTACTTTATATATATTTATTATTATTATTATTTTGTATGTAGTAGTCAAAGGCGTAGAGATGTGGTCAGCTGCATTTGCCGTAAATCTTAATTTAGGTTATAACAGTAAAACAATAGTTGTAAAGTGCCTAAGCACCGGAATCTGTACCACCGCCTTGCGTTCCTTTCCAGAAAAAATCCAATTATGGTCACTGTCTTGTTATAGTCTGGAAGGTTGCCAGTACATATACAAGAGGTTTAACATTTTCGCCTCGCGACAACAAAGCATCTGTAAGATCATTTGTGTCATTGGACCTATAGACTCTTACATCAGGAGAGCCGTGGCTGTACTTGTACCACCTAACAGTTACAGCGGAAGTAACCTGTCTTCGATTGCCTCTTACGAGCTGTCTAGAAGGAAAGCAGGTAGTCTGTTCTTTTGAGCCCGGACCGGCACAGTGTCACGTACTCTGAAGGGCAAGTGTAATAATGGTACTTACTTTGATATACGATGCATACAATTTCTTCTCAGGCGAGGAGTCACACCGGCCAGCAACTGCCAGACAATCCCTCTGAAGTGATGCGGTACGCCCTGCCTGACCAGGTCCCGAATGAACTGGTTCCGCCGCCGCCATTCAGTCTCCCAGTTGCTGGCCAGGCGACCCCAGAGACTCCAGAGATCTTCCTCGCCATTACTCCCTAATTTCGTCTCTTCATGACTCGAACTTGTTGCTGGGGATGGAATTTAATTTTTGATTAGTATCAAATCAAATCAATTATTAAGAATCATGTTATGAAATGTCGACTTTATTGCAGTGAAGTAGTGTCGTTATTTCTTTATTCGAGTTTCACGAGTTGACCAATATTTGGTCTGATTGATGTTATAGTAAAGCACCTAATGAACCAAAGCTTAACTTAAATATTTTTTGCAGTACGAAGGAGGTGTTTTGGAAATGTTTTTAACGGAAAGTCAAAAGCATTACTACACCGCAATGAAAAAATTGGGTAGAAAGAAACCACAAAAAGTCATTAAGAGGCCGAGAAACCAGTTTTTAGCTATGTTTTACGACTTGTCAAATTCACGCAGATTTGAAATAGCTATTTTTGTTTTAATATTCTTGAATATGCTCACCATGGGCATCGAGCATTACGACCAACCTCATTCGGTTTTCTTTATATTAGAAGTGAGCAACGCATTTTTTACAACAGTTTTCGGTTTGGGTAAGTTATATTTAAATGTTCTCTTTTTTTCTACTACAAGAACATGTTTCATTATATTTACTTAGTATTTATTACAAAATATTTTACTAGTATCCAACGAAAACTTTTTATACTACCATCATTCATCACCGCTAATGGTATTATTTTTTTTTTCTTTTCAGAGGCAATAGTAAAAATTATTGGTCTGCGATATCACTACTTTACAGTACCGTGGAACGTATTCGACTTTCTACTAGTATTAGCGTCAATATTAGGCATTGTCATGGAGGATATCATGATAGACTTGCCTATATCACCCACTCTATTACGAGTGGTCCGAGTTTTTCGTATAGGGAGAATTTTAAGACTGATTAAAGTAAGTACACAATATATTTCCCCCCGTGCTTTCGTGCTCCCTTCGAAGAACAGGCCAGCTCAAAAAAGGCGAGCGAAGGGTGTAAGTCACGAACGCTGTGAATATTAACGATGTGGTAGAGCACAGCAATGAGTCTCCCGGGTTTGACATCATCGTTCTGCTTTTTTCTGCCACCGCAATGTCGGTGCTTGTTACTGCCGTGTTCTGTTTGGGGCAGGGCAGAGTAATGAGTAAACGTACGCATGAGAGCTTAAAGTTGGAATAATTAAGCATCTTTAGGGCATTATAAAGGTTATTCCTTATTTATTTAGTTATCTGTAGGTACCGATAGGATAATTAGAATAAAAGTTAAATTATCATAGAAATGCAACTAACTAATTTATTTCATCAATTATGTGTTTTTTTTTCAGGCCGCAAAGGGCATTAGAAAATTACTTTTTGCACTGGTCGTCTCCCTGCCAGCGCTTTTTAATATTGGGGCATTGCTTGCCTTAATAACGTTTATTTATGCAATTATCGGTATGTCCGTGTTCGGTCATGTGAAGGAACAAGGGGCTCTGGATGACATTGTAAACTTTCAAACTTTCGGAAGGAGCATGCAGTTACTTTTTCGGTAAAAATCAAAATTTTTATCGAAACATTGATTTTAAATTATATGCAAATGTATTCAAAGAAGTCAATTATTTTATTTTTTGAATTGTATAATAATAGCGGTCCGAGAGCTGGTAAACATTTTTTGATAAGGAAGTTTTCTTCGTGCTTCAAATACCTACCGTATTTGAGACACGATGAAAACTTCCTCAATACATCTGCTATGATATCTGAATCTAAAACGGGAAACCAGGCTAGTGGGTAGCGGGGCAAAACGGACTCTTATATTTCAAAAACAATAAAAATGTTTGGCAAAAAAGTTTTAAGGCGCTCTGTAGCTTTTATATTTGAAAATTTTATACTCAAATAGTGAAAAACTAAATAAGCCAGATTATTTAGTCGAGCCTAATAGTTCGCCAGATAATTGCAAAAGGAAGGAAAGGAAAATTAAAAAAATATATATTTGAGGAGTACGCTGAAAATTTATCAGCATATTATTTAATTATTTGCGATTAAAATAGCGGGGCAAAACGAACCCTTACATTTTGGAAACAATAACATTTTTTTGGCAAAAAAATGTTTTGAGGCACTCTGTAACTTTTATATTTGAAAATTGTATATTCAAAGACTGTAAAAATAAATAAGCCAGATAATTAAGTCAAGTCTAATAATGGCAAAAGTATTTTATGGTAAGTTAAAAAAAATGTATTTGAGGTAAAAAGAATCTTAATAAAAAGACTGATCATTCCGGTGGGATTTGCTACCTGCCAGGTGATCAGACAGATAATTAATCTGGCACATTTATTTTTACATTCTTTGAGTATAAAATTTCCAAATTATTTTTTTTTATTTTTATGGCAAAAATGTTTTATTGTTTCTAAAATATAAGGGTTCGTTTTGCCCCGCTACACGCCAGGCAAATGTCTTGCTTTAGATTCAGGTATCATAGGAGATGTATTGAGGAAGTTTTCATCGTACCTCAAATACGTACCTAAAAATGATAACCAGCTCTCATTCCATATGGATAATGGTATAGCACAGATATTGCAGTCTGTTGCCTGACAGCCTGTTAACTTCCAGTGTTCTCATTTAATATTATTTTCGATGAGATTTCACTTTTCCACAATATGAAGCCATAATTATGTTAAATAAACATGGGGTCACTAGACACACGTACTTTTTAAAGATACATCTTTTCCAGTATCAATTTCATTATTGTAACCTTTCGACTTAGATAATTCACCTCATGTCAGTCACCTGTAAGATGGTAACATATTAAATGGAATTTTCTTTATTGTTTTTATATAATACTGCCAATTATCTCAGGGTATATATTTCTTCATTTAATCACATTAAAATTGTGCCATCTAACTATGACACTATTAACTATTATAATTTAACAGTACAATGCAACCTAAAAAGCTTATTTTTTTCAGTCTCATGACATCAGCAGGATGGAATGATGTTCTAGAATCATTAATGATACAGCCTCCAGATTGTGAGTTAGGTGATCATGGCCACACCAATGGAAACTGTGGAAGTCCTCTATTAGCTATTACATATTTTACCTCCTTCATAATTATTAGTTATATGATAGTAATTAACATGTACATTGCTATTATTCTTGAAAATTTCAATCAAGCACATCAAGAAGAAGAGATTGGAATAGTTGAAGATGATTTAGAAATGTTTTACATTCGGTGGTCAAAGTAAGTACCAACATTGTATTTTAGATTGGTTGGTGTCAACTAGCGTTAGCTTTTTTCCTCTACTTGTCCATTAGAGGAATATATCATGCACATGCATACTCGTACTCAAGGAAGTAATTTATGAAGTTTTTCAAATAATTCGTTCATTATATTGATTTTTATTATCTCAGCGTATCTGAAAGATATGTGATATCTATTTTTTTTAATTAAGCATTTAACGTTAAGCTTTGGCATTATAAGACCACAAAATGTAAGATGTTAACGCTGCTAGTTGCTATTTGTAGATAAACGCTCCGCAGCATCTGCCGCCAAAATTAAATGATTGTATGCGCAATAAAATGGCATGATAAGGCAACATGCCCTAAGAAACTAAATTTTATTATTATTACTTGCTAAAATGAACGCATTAAATGCAGTAACTTTTATAATAATACTAGGTATACGGTTTTCTAAAGAGTTTGGTCAGAACCCATTTTAATCACACATGCAGGAAACAACAATTTAATAAAATAATTTTCAAAATTGGTTCACCCAGACTCAAAGACAAATACAAAAAATAAAAGAGAGATAAAAATATAGTAAAATACCTTTCATTTTTCATTTTTACCTTTTCATTTTTGTGCAGTTGGCTGAAAAAAAATGTATAAGGGAATTCAATGTCAAATATAAAACTAGTATTATTTTTATGGAACTAAAACACAGACTTTTAAAAACAATAATTATATAAAATATAAGCCTTACGTAATTTAAATTAATGTTAATTTTCAGATACGATCCGCATGCAACTCAGTTTATAAGTTTTGCTCAGCTATCAGATTTTATAGCATCCTTAGATCCGCCGCTAGGAATATCGAAACCAAACACCGTAGCACTGGTCAGCTTTAATCTACCAATAGCGAAAGGAAACAAAATTCATTGTTTAGATATATTACATGCCCTCGTAAAACATGTTTTGGGACATGTAGAAGAAACTGACACGTTTAGACAATTACAAGAACAAATGGATATCAAATTTAAAAAGCAATTCCCAACACGAAAAGAATTAGAGATAGTTTCTTCTACCAGAATATGGAAAAGAGAAGATAAAGCAGCTAGAACAATACAGCGATCGTTTCGTGATTATGTTAAGTAAGTATTTTTATTGAATATTTTCTAAAGTTAGCACAAATTTGATAAGATCAAAAAATTAAAAAAACAGTTGCACCATTTGTCAATGGTTAAAGTGACGTCATTTGACGTTAACCAGAATGTCATTGTTAACGACTCTGTTGATCGGAAATTTGATACAACCTACCCTAAGAAAATAATATTTAATATTTGCAGAAGAAAAAACCGCAGTCCTTCCCAAGAAGAAGAGAGTACCAAATGGTCACCAGGAGGTGGTTGGGGAGGACGCCTTAGTGCGCTACTTCATGTCCGCAGAGGTTCCCACGCGTCCAGTCGCAAGTCCTCACGCGCTTCTGATGCGTCAGATGTCAGCGAGCTTGGAGGGGCATGGATTAATTTGCCTCTACTTCTATTGCCTGGTACATCAGCTGGTGAACAGGTACCTATATTTGATAACTATTTCACAATACTAAATCACAAGAATATTATTTTTTACAGAAGAGGAGGCCGACGATCAAGTGACTCGCCTAAGTGTAAGTACTTGTGGTAAGTGATCTCCCCCACCCAGAAACGTCAGCATTACCAGGAGTCATGCAGTTGCACTGCCAACCTTTAATGAATTCATAAGCAAATTTTTAAAGATTCCAGAAAACCACCAGCTGCAATTAGTTTCAAAAGTAAAAAAAATACGAAAAGCAGATAAATACTACAAATCAAGGTGATGTGGGTGAAATTTAGAATTTGTAGCGATATCGAGGACTGGATTTCGTTTATTTAAGCTTTCAACACTAGTACATTTACATTAAGGGGCTTCATTTTATTGCAATCAGTAGTTCGTAGCAAAAGTGATGACCCTTGTAAAATTCGTGCCAAGTGAGGCTTGAACTTATACACTCGGATAACCATAAGAGAAATACCAAAAACAACAACCAATACACCTGAAGGTAAAGTGCTTACGCTACGTTAGAATGATAATATTGTACAAATAAAATCTTACAGCAGACGAGTGGACCTGAGCCCACACCCACAAGAAGAAGATCGGCATACGGTTTGCCATTCTTTCTTCGTCACCAGGACGCTGTCGATGAAGATGGCGGCATGAAACGCGCAGGTTCATATGTAATGTTTGGCTTTTTGTGTCTTTTTTCTTACTAGATTAATTTCAAGGCTTCGCATTAAGTTTATGACATCTTATTTTTGTCTTTTTCCTAATTTACAGAAATAACAGTAATAAAACGGTTTTGCCATTTGTGGAAAAGGCTATGACAGAAAATTATATCATAAGTGATTTCAACAATTTTCGTATCATTTATTCAAGTTTTTTAATTTATACGAGTTATTTTAAGTTAACATATGTATATATAGAGTAAACACTCTTGTTAAGAGCATTTTGCATTTTGAGCAGGAAGAGCAATTAAACCTTTATATATTCATAATTGTGGTTTATATGCCAGAAACACTTGATGCGAAGTCATTAATATTTAAATTCATTTCTATAACATATTTCAATAACAAAATTACTTTAATTTTCAAATAACTAAACCAAGTCAACTATTGAAGTTTGAAACTGATATTTGATTATATATGATTTCTGTTTGATGAGAAATGAATTTATAAAATGAAACCCTTCTAATGTTTCATATATATGCGAGCCTTCCAAATTGCAAATTCTAATGTACATTAACGCTTTGATATTTTAATAGGAACGCGAGCAAAAAGAATGTGTTTACAACGAAATAATTCTGAGAACACATGTATTCAATAAAATTAAATCGTAACAATTCACGCACGCATTAGAACGAAAAAAAACTTGTGAATACACATAATAAAACGTTAGGTACAAATAATTGAAGTAAATTTTATTGTTTTAAATTAAATTGAAAATAATACTATTTTGGAACGGTTTCTAACTATTTTGGAATTCACACAATATACTTATATCTGTAGTTTAACTCGAGTCTAGATTTCCAAGTTACACAAAATTTATTCGCATAATTTTGTTTTAGCCGATTGATAAAATTGACTATAGAAAGAAAAATAAATCTCAAAGGTAAACCTCGCGATAACAGTAAAGAAGTATTTCTAAATTACATCAGCTTACTAGTTTTTACTAATCAATGCAATTCAAAATTACATTAATTAATAAAGAAAACTGTCAGGCCATTTTGCAAGTTAAAAATTTAAGCAAATTTTGGAAGGAATTGTGGTCAATATCTTTATAACATGCAAGATTGAAAGCATATATATTATAGTGGATTGTGTTAAAGTATATCAATTGATATCGAAATTTTTGTAAATTTTTGCCATCAATTAAATTCACTACATCATTAATATAATATTCAGAGTAGTAACGAGCTTAAAATATAATCCTATGCAACGGATACTCACTTTCGGAGATTAAAATAACTTTAGTTAGTTATTTTATTGATCAGCTACAATAATATTATTTTTATCACCTGTAAAAAAATTTTAAAATCAAATAATATTTTACTTTTTAACTATTATTTTCGTACATAATATAATAACAACGTTATTAATCTCGGTTTGTATTAATAATCTCAGATTGATTTATGTATCAATAGCCTTAACAGTTAGAAGGATGGTCTGAGAGTTTTCCTTAATTACATATTTTCACTAAATTTTAATTTAGAGTGCAAATTTTATAATATAGTAAAAATAATAGATCTTAGTATAACAGTAGGTATAATAATAGATCTTAGTATAACGGTAGGGTAGTAAACCTAGGTTCAGTTTTGACTAGAATTATTAAATTGACATTAGGTATTCAGAGTTCTTGCATGATGCTTTTTTCTGACTATCCTTGTTATCTACTTCTAATAGTTGAACAACTATTTTGTGTATGTTTGGTCAGCGTATTATTGTTGTGAATGTTCGTTACATTGTATTTAGTATTTTTTCATATGTTTAAGTAAAAATAATACGGTAATGACTGTGTTTTATCTGTGATTAACAATATAAACAGTAATAGTTTATTCATTTAAATTATAAACATTATACGTAATTAGGTAATTAGAGGATTTACCACTACTTTACAGTTCCAATACATTTAATATTTTCTTATTGATAATTATTATTTAAATAATCTTAGCATGACGTCTATCGTTCGTTTTTCTTTACTTGTACTGTTTAGTGGACAAAAACTGCTTAATAAGGATTCACGAGTTTTCAACGAAATATCACAGGACATTATACATATATGCAAGAATGGGATTCATTCAAAAATCGATGATTTTAAAAGGCGGTGTTTGTTTGCTATCGGAGCAAGTAAATATAAATGGACTGTATATTTGATGACTAACAATAAAAAAAATCTACTATATATTATATATCTACCTTCAATAATTGCAGGTTCACTTAGGTTAACATCTCGTAATAATTCAGCTAAACGAATAGCTACTCCGCTGAGAGCTCGTACTCCGTCTCCTCACGCAAGTAGTGCAGTGAGCATTCTCGTCACTGAAGCCTCCCCTGACGCTGCACCACCCCCCTCAGCACCGCCAACAGTGGTCCGAGTCCTAGTACATCGGGAGAGTGACGAGCAACCCAGCTGATCTATGACCGAGCCTGAGGCTCAATAAACATTTAATGGCAATTCAGGCCACAAACAGTGAGTGTCAAAGTTTTAAATCGAATATTGTGTTCACATGCACGCAGTGATATAACAGTTAGTTCGTCGGTTAGTGTTTCTCCACCTGAGCTGAGTCTCTTGACAGGAGTTTATCTTATACAAATTATTTTTCTTATAGTATTTTATCTTTTATTGAGTTTTCTTATTCTTAATCTGCCAATGCCGTCTTGTTATCTCTTTAAAGGAATAAAGCAAATTCTTATTTCTGATTATAATTCGTGTCTTAAAATAGAACATGACGCTTAAAAGTGACGAACATAATCAATCTAAATTTGAAACTTGACAATAATAATTAATACTCGTATTATTATACAACTTCACAGAAAAAAACAGTGTAACAAAATTAGCATCACTTATCAGTGAGACGGTCAACACACTATAGGTATAAAATTAGGGTTATTTGAATATTTTGTAAGAAGTTTTGGGAGTTACCAGTCAAGTTGAGAACCACTGATTTATCTTATAAACAGCATAATTGTGATTTCAATTTAATTATTAATTAGCTTAGTGACGATATTAAAATGAGTAACAAAACAATAGTAAAATAATTTAAGAAATACTGGAAACTTCCATATTGCAATAATATTATGTTAGCGATAAAATAAAACTTTTCAAACAGTAATGAATCACTTAAATCCTTCATTAGAAACGCAATATAATTCTATAGCTGTCTTAAAAATGTACCCACAATTATTAATAAGGGCACAATAATGGAAACATTGTATCAATATGTAAAAAGTAATAAAAAACAAATTATTATTCTAAAATCAATGGCCAACATATTGCTTTGATTATTTCTTCAGTCACAGAAGAAAAAATGTAGGCACTATGACGCTCGCAGTACATACCATCTTAAAATAGCTTAAAATTTATTGATTAAAGAATTTTCAAAATCGGAGCAGCCGTTTCTCAGATTACCAAGTTTATCTAAACATTTCAGTTTTATAGTATAAACATAGCTATTTATAATATTATGTTACTCTGTTATTCTGAATTTATCAGTTACGTCAATACGTAACTGATGCCGTTACTCAAAAAAGTTAAGATAGGTCTTATTCGTGTCAAGCCTGTGGACCTAAAATGAGCACAGTCGTCTCGACACGATCGCGCGTTTTTATTATTGTGCGATAATCAGCCTTATTGCGATAATATAAGCTTGACACTTAAAAACGACACGATCGTTCCGAGATGAAAGTGCAATTTTAGTCCCCCTAAAATTTTCCAATGCGCGTGACCACTCTCGATACAGTTAAAAGTACTGATGTCAAATATACAGGTGTAGTAAAAATAAAACACAATAGCTTAAATGTGATCCAATGTTTCCAATGTTTAATGTAAATAGCGTTATTATGATAATTTAAGGCGAAGATTGATGTTGACTTATTTGAAAAGACATTACTTTAGTCATTTTAATTGCTTCATTCGAAAACTATCGAAATTTTTAATTTTATTTGTAATTTCCGGACATTCATGAAAACTTTAATGTTTTAAGGTCATTACTAGATAACTAACAAACGCTACAGTCTTGAAGTAATCTTACAGTGTTGTTAATTTTACTTTTAATTTAATAACATCGTAACATCAAAAACAACTGTAATGATAATGACGTCTACAATAAAGCTATTATGCCCCTGATCTGATTGGAATCAGACTACAACGTTGAACACAAAATATACACTCTCGATAAAATTTCCGTAACTTTAATTGCTATAATCATTACAATTTTATAAATTTAGTTTGCAATATAAACTGTATACTGTGTTCACAAGAAACTGCTTCAATATTAATAGTAAACTATTTAATAAGTAGTTCTTTGCTACTTTGTTAATTTACAAACTATTAACACTCGGGGTTCTTTTTCTTGTTTAATAACGAAAGTATTAGCAAGATTTTAAAAGAATTAACAAATTCTTCTTTGATAAAAGATTTATAAAGAAGAATAGACCATTATCAATCATCTCAAAATTAATTACTATTTATAGTATTTCTATTCTGTCACTTATATATGCTTGACTATCTCGATTATCAGACTTTTTATATTGGACAAAGGTTGTGAATTTCGTTAATATTGTAAATGACATTAACTTCTAACATTTATTTAAATAATAAAACATGTAACATAATATGTAGCCTCTGTAAGCCGTTCTGTTGTGTGTGATTAAAAAATTATTAATTCCTTGCCTTATTAGAAATTACAAGGCTGCCAAGTGATAGGCTTGAAGTTTAGTTAAAAACGAATGTTAATAAATTGAATTAAACTAATAAATAGCTTTCGTGTCCCAGCGAAATTTTTTTTGCAATTATAGTAATATAAATAAAATTATGTTGCTAGTTCTATTAGTAAAATTAAATAAACGTGAGAAATAGTCTTTAGCTGCAGAAAATTTGTCCAACTAGAACGAATCTTAAACGCATTGTGGAATTATGTACGCAAGATTAATCAAACATTCCCATGGTGACACGATCGTGTTGTTTTGATACGATTGAATGTTGCAAGCGCAATAATTAAGAGGCAATAATTTGACACTTCAAATGACACGGTAGTGTCGTGATGAAAATGTCGTTCTGTGGTGTCTTAAACAATGCAAAATTATGCATACAGGTTTGTGACATTCGTGAAATGAAACAACAGACATGTGACGTTGCAATAACGTAAATATTTCATGACATGAATAAAAGGAAACAATAATTATTTAATATAAGACATCATGATAAAGCAACATACTGAACTTTTGCTCGAGATACTTCATTAGTTTTCAGTCTGCTATTGAATATACATAGATAAATATATATATATATATATATATATATATTGATATATATTTATATTATATAAAATATATAGATATATATCTATATATATTGCTATCAAAGACGCAAACATTCTTTGTTGGACATTAAGAACTTTGTCAAAAATAACAGTGATGTATTTATTAAGTCATCCGATCTATTGTAAGATCACAGTAGTATACAGTTATTAGCTCTGAGAGCCTAGTATTAATTTTTGGGAATTTAAATTGTATTTGACAAGGTTCTATAGTCTCAATGAGATAACTGTTATTGTTTGGCTTTGCAAATTTTATACCTAAACATTAAGTTTTGATATTAGGATATAGTTGTTTTAGACAATATTCTGCTAGCTTAGAACAAATCGGCCAATTGTGAGTCTAGCTAATGAGTTCCGTACCACAGTTCAATATATACATTTCTTAAAATAGTTAAGTATAAACAAGAAACTTCTTAAATTTTTTATTTAAATATACATTGCAAGCATTTATAATTTCTACGTTTCAATTCATGTATCTAAAAATATTGATTATTTCTATGTCGACTATTTATTCTAATCCATATTATTTTTAGTAATCACAGTTTTACTGGCCACAGTAATGTATAAAACTAAATGTCTATGACGGTTGGGTGTTCAATCTTAAAATCTTTATGGTCAGTGAAAAAGTATCTCTTTAAAATAATCTTACACAATTATATTATTTTTGATACATTAATTAATTTGGGCCAAAAAACCTTAATTATTCCAGCATAAAATACACAATTAAAATATTTTATAAATCTGTTATGTTTAAGGAAATATTCACGTGAATTTATCTGTATATCTAACAAATTTCGTTTATACATTTGGAATGAGCATAACATGATCTACATAACTACGTCTTACAATATCATATACCAATAGAAACTTAAAATAAAAATTTCTTTAGCGGTATTTTTATTATCTTTTATTTAGCAAATATATTTTTTAAATTACCTATGTTAAGATACAGCTTGATAATTAAGAGTATGTATGTTATACATATGAATATTTATTAACATTGTTCTTATAGATAATATATCCATTTTCACGCTGTTTTAAATAACCACAACAGATAAAGTTAGACTTTATTATCTGTTTGATATCTACACCTAAATTGCTACTTTAACATTTTCTATCTAGAGTCGGTAATTTTTTTCCTATAAAATGAAATTTACATTTTACGTAATGTTATGTTATGACTAAGAATATATTTTAAATTTGTTAAGTACTAATTTCATACTGGGGATAAAAATAAAAGTTAAAATGTAAGAACAAAATAATAATGCTTAGTTATAAAAATTGTTAGTGCTGAAAAACCATATATTCTAAACATCCAAAAAGTAATGACTATACTAAATTTGCCCATTTTGAAGTGGACTTATTTAAAATAGATTTAAATTTTTATTATTTATTATTTATGTAGTTCCGATCTATAAATGTATCAATGTATTATAAAACTTGATTCCTGATGAATTTACTTCGTAAAGATGAAAATCCATTACGCTCACTCCAAAAAAATTCAAGATGACTATTATTATTAATGCACCTTGTAAATTTCTAAAATAAGTTTAAATCTTTTGAAATCTTTGTAAACGTAGATATTAATATATTTATCTCCAATGGACCAAACTATATTATACAAACTTGATTTTTGATTGAAAATCTCGAATATTATTAGTTTTTCATTTAAATATTTGTCGGTTTTTTCTAGCTTTTTGCTATTTAACCGGTGAAGTTAGATTGATATTTTAGTCTTGTGGAAGTGTTAAATTTAATCATTGTTAGGCGATTACTTAGTTTGACACTTAAAAACGACACGATTGTGTCATAACAAAAGTGTCATTCTAGAATAACCCTCTGTTGAATCAAACACTTAACCCTGCTAACACTATCATAATATTCGCTACAGATCTTTCAACGCTTAAATATATTTATCAATCTTTAACTTTTAATATACTCACAGATAACAAATGCATAGAGCATTTCGTTTTATCAAATACAGTAGAATTTAACGCGCACAAAATAATAATAAATAGAAAAAAGTTAAATAGTTAAAATACTTAAAGCTTCCACAAATTTTCCAATCATTCAAACATTTGCTAATAATTTGATATTATTCTAGCAAATCAAATTCCAAAGGTTGTCTTAGCCCGTTGGTGAATATTGCTTTTACACAATTTAAACG
>DWBC01000080.1:0-10320 GCA_018237325.1 Calydna sturnula
ACATCCTTGGTGTCTATAGGCGGAGGTTATCTCCTACCATAAGGGGAGCCGCCATCTATGCTATAAAAAAACCAATTGAAAATCATTAAAGTCTGAATCAAAAGTTTAAATATTGATTATGTTGTAAATTTAAATAAGCAATGCTAAAATTTAGCAGTCCTATGGAATGTTCTTATTTTCAAGCAGAGTTAATGAAAAAACTTTACTGCAGGCCTTTATGCCTATATATATATATATACATACATGCCTTTTTCCGTAAGAATAGATATGGAACTGTGTCTTCATATGAAAAAGACATGTATGTATAAACGATTACAAAAGAATAAGCCATTTTCGAGAGAGCCCATAAGTGACAAATGAAAACTAGTATACCGATGACTGTGTTTTATCTACATAGTAGTATTCTGTGAAGGATTTCTTAAATTAATTTATCATTAATTTAAGAAAATCATCATAATTTAAGAAAGAATAGGTATAAAGCAAAAATTACTGGCATATAAATTTGTTCGCATTTTTAAATATCAATAAGCAATGTTCCTTACCCAAATTAAATAAAATCAGATATTGATTTCCATCCAATTTCATAAGTGTAGGATGTACCATGTGTGTACAAAGAATTTAAAAAATGTGTAATACATTTTTGGTCCTTGAAATACAAATTAGAAACAATTTTTAATCTCTAACAATATTTTGATGGCATTAATTTGAGACATCATATCTTAAGAGATAAATAAAAATTCAAATTTTATATATTTTAACAATAGTATAAATCAAATTTCCTTGTGAATATCGGTTTTAAACTAAACCATAATCTTAATCTGTGTATGTGTTTCATAAAATGTATTTTGAATTATCCTTTCAATATTCTGTTATTATTGCAGGATGTCTCGTCGGAACGGCTCGGTCTCCCGGGCCGCTGAAGCAGCATCGAAGAACCGTTTGCATATGGATCGAAACCCACAGTACTCTAGGATAAACGGTGAGTGAAATCATTCATACAAACTTATGTTCGAAATAATAATTTTAAGAACTGGAGATAGCTCTGAATGAGCCTTATGTTAATTATTAATGTCTGTCAGTTTTTACAATCAAGTACAAAATATTATGTATCTTCAAAAAACTCATCTTAAAAAGGCCAGCAAGATAGCAGCATGTCGTTTACTGTTGTAGATATTGGTGAGATGCGGTGATCACTTATCTTGTGAAAATTTACTTTTTGGTATTTTTATTACTACTACAATAAATACATTCAAGAGAGTTGCTTGGGACAGGGCAGGTAACAAGTTCGCTCTATTGTTGATATTTCGTCTGTGTGTGATAGGTTTAAATTGGGGGCATAATGAATATCTGCGTTGATAAAATTATTACTTATGTACTATACACAATCTGTATTTCGTTTTTCTTTATAGAGCATTGTCCAGGATTTTGCAATTGCCTCTAGATTGTTTTTTATTTTTAATTGTTTTACAAAATTTAATCAAAAACTATCCTATAAATAATCTTAAAAAAAACTCTATTTTTAAGTTAAATTAAAAAAATGATGAGTAGTAACTGAACTATAATTTTTTCTTCCACTGACAACTAATATACATCTACTAAACTATAGTAAATGTAACTATAGTAATGATTAGTTCTCAGTCAAAAATTTTTTTTGAGGAATTGATAAAGGCCTCATTGATGCAGCATAATTTGACAGTTTAATGGTTAGTCTACTGGTATTAATTTGTAATATATGCATTTTTGACCAGTTGACTATTTTTTTTTACAATTGGGTGAAAACCATGAGCACTTGAACACATGAACCCGTTTATTATACTAAATAAATGGGTTCGCTTTTAAAACATTTGGTCATGGATACACATGGTTGATTTAAACATGTGATCATGAGGTCCCCACTGTTGACACAAATCAATATCCTTAAATCTTATAATTCTTGGTGTCCGTTTGTCATTCTTGATCTACAAGCTACAACATAATGTATAGCAGCATAGCATAATCAGATTTCATTATGTTAAAATATAAAGATCCATGTAAATAATGGCCTTATTGGGTAACAAATCAGGTTTCACAATATTTCTATCTTTGCCATTTAAAAAAAAACCCAAGGATAACCTATTTGTTGTTATCACAAATTTTATCTTTATGTCATAAAATTGCTCTTTTAATTCATCACAAGGGTAAATAGTAATCGCATATTTTGCTCCATATTTATCAATGGCTCTGGACCACTTTTGTCTAGTGTTTGTAATATAAAAAAAAAAAATGATTTAATTTGTTGTTTAGTAAGCCAAGGTAATAAATAAAAATAAAAGGCCATAAAAAAATATATAAAACCAGTGGGTGATAAAAGTTTCCGACCTACCATAGCAAAATTCTGGTTTGATGTTTACTGCCTCATTGACTCTTGAGACATTTATATATAACGAGCACCAGTCAAGAAGAAAAGAACCAAAGGGCTCCAGGGCTCCTGGTGGAATTTGTACTGCAAAATAAGTTTGCCTTGGAATCACTAAGCCGACACTAGAACATTTGTATGTCATGGCGCTCCGTTAAAACTTTACAGTTGTTTTCTGTTGTACGCCACTTGTAACCTCATTTCGATAATAGTTTGCAAACAGTTTCTAAACATCCATCAAATCCGATTTTTTCTTGTAATACTGCTCGAATTTCAGCCAATGACGGAATTTCTTTGTAGACAACATGAAAATTTTGAATGGTACTCCTAATAATATCGGCTGTGAAATTATCTATTTCTACCTTATTATCACGTCTTCTTCTCTTTTTCATAGGAGAAGTGAATTTTGTTGAAGCCGATGGCAATCCCTTCGCTTCTTTTTATATCCGTTGTACAGTTTTTGTTGAAACGCCTGTGGCTTCAGCTGTACGGTGTGTTATATTTCGTAAATGCGATAAATTTGTTCTCCGTGAAGGATTTGGTAAAGTCATGCTCTTTTCGTAAGAAATGCTATTATACTTCGTCCCTAAAACAAAATACAAATCGAAATTAAATTCACAATATATACAAAACAAAATGTTTTTAACTACACCATCTTTCTATTTTAATAAATGGGAAAGTCGATGAAATTTCGTTACAGGGTCTCGTTTTACCTGTTGGGTATGGAACTCTAAAAAAAGAACATTTTATGTAAATAAATATGACAACAACACATCGAGCAAAACATGAAATTTACGTTATTAATAAATAAAAAAATAACAAAAAAAATGTTACCTCACAATGGACAACTCTTCTTCGTTTAGATCACAGTCAGTGGCGACATAGAATTGGCAATTTAACAAGGTACAATATCGCAGTGCTTTATCCTAATAACACTTTAATAATATGAAGTGTTCAATAAGTACCTACTAAATAACGAATAGGATTCAAATGCTGTTTTTTATCAGTCTTACCTGTTTTATATCTTTATGGCACAGAAAAATCACAGACGTTTACTACAATATTCTTAAAATCATAAAAGTTTAACTTACTTAATATTTATACCAACCTTAAAATCTTATAATCAATGACATGTTAGAACACTTATTAAACCTTTTAGATTAATTATTGTTTTGAATTACTCAAACTTCTGTGAATGACAATTATTTAAAAAACTTTAAAAAAAAAATCCAAAATACACAACAGAAAAATTTAAAACAAACTTTCGTAAATTCCCGAATAGCATCTTGGAATAATATTTTTTTCCAACAGAGTCCGCAAATCCTGCTTTTTTTTGGTCAGATATTGTTAGTTTAGAAATATAGGCTGCTCTTAAACATATTTCAGTAATATTTAAACTATTATCTAATCGAGTTTTGCGCGTAATGGTTGTTTTTGATTTTACAAATATCCATTCAGCCTCATAAGAATATTTTAGATCATAAGTCTGACTATTTTTAATAAATCGTATAACTTTTATTTCAGATAATTTTATCTGATTACCTTGCAGATGCTTGTTAACATTTACTGTTATATCCTCAAACAACTTTTTTAAGTCATAAAAACCTGACTATTTTGCTTTTTTAATTGACTTTTCGATTAGCGAATGAGCATTGTCACCCTCGTTCTGAGTGTGCCCACGAATCAAGTATTTATGGGTAATAGATTTTATTGGAAGAGTTTTAACGGCGTAGTAATACATGCCAACCAGGAATCTAGAAGAGTAAAATATAAAAATTAATCAAAGAAATATTTTGATTTTATTTTCATAAAAAAAATATTATAGTTATCCTGCCTGTTTTTCTGCTGACCACAGGAGTTGTCAGAGTAGAATATTATATTGCTATTTGGTTGACGTTCGGCAGTCTCTTCCAGAAATTGAAATACACAAGAACCAATTTCTATCGCTCCCCTATTGCCAAGTCCCTCGTGCCAGAAATAGCAATTGGTAATGTTATCTTTTACATTTGTAATCTGTTAAAATAGGCAAAATATTAGGATTTATACATATTATATCGGTAGATACACTGTACAAATAGAATAGGGAAAAAACTAACCGTAAAATTCAAACAATTCAATTTTGATTTGTAGAAAAACGCTGAACTATTCCCAATAGGTACTGGCATAAATGCCTGTTAATCGTATATTGCAACGACAGTTTCTCCATCTTCTTTAGCCAACTGAATATCCTTCGCTTTTTCTTGCCTACTTAAATCTTTCTGCTTTAAGTGCTCTTCATAAGGTTCTTTTAATTTGAGTTGGTCTTCTCCAGTGGCATTTTTGTAAGACTCGCAGAGATCACATTGATCTTTTTTGGGCACGAAAAAAGATAAATTAAATTCAGTGTTGAAAATTCGGTGTACTACCGAATATCAAAACTTGCTGATGGCATTATGCCTCTAATAGATATATAATTTCGATGCAACTCTTTAACAGTTAGACCGCCATCAATAAATTCACGAGTAGTGTTAGCTCGAGTATAGTGACTCTCAATTCTAGGAACTGAGTTAATGTGATCACGAATTGATTGTATGATTTCCGGGTTTGTTTGATCATGATGCCCATGCCCATGTTTGCCACGCTTATCGTCGGGGATCACACCTGTACTACAGCTATTTCTACCTTCAATAACGGTTCGCAATGTTCTCTCAGATATTCCCAAAGTATTGATAAAAAAAAATTTACACGTCCGCTTACTTTCACCATTCACCGTGAAATGAAAAACACAATTTTGTTTCCTAGTTTTGGCAGCTCCTTTAATTCGACGGTAAGGGACTTTCAATGTTGTTAAGCAAGAGTTTAAAAAATCACGCTGCCTTTGCAGCGTTCCCAAGCCCCAATAGCAATCAAATATTTGCTGTCTTTGACCTTCCGTTATTTTATTACGACATTTGAGTACATTTTTCTGTACATGGTAATTCAATAGATTTTTCTGCAACAGTTTTGCCAGTTCTAGATATGTATTGTTTTCCAGAGTTACGTTGTCGTTTTCGTACATTTTTTATCCACGCAGATTCATTCCGAACTCTCTTCTTTCCTTTCTTGGTTACAGTAGTCTCGGAAGGTAGCACTAAATCGTGGCTGGCATCCATTAAATTGGAATTTCTGACTGAATCATGAGTAGTCAATGTTGAGC
Source organism: Calydna sturnula (assembly GCA_018237325.1). NCBI lineage: Eukaryota > Metazoa > Arthropoda > Insecta > Lepidoptera > Riodinidae > Calydna > Calydna sturnula. The sequence goes on from DWBC01000080.1 coordinate 5,571, forward strand.
TAGAAGTTGAATCAGACGAACTGGACGATGAAGTAGAACATGACGAGCTCGTTGATGAGCTAGGTGATGTTGAATTTATACGACCACGTTGTACAGGTTGCTCTGGTTTATATTCGTCACCACTATCATCTGCAGAAAAGTCTCTAGTCTCACTTCCACAATCATTTTCGTCGTTTGCTGGGATTGATGGCGAATGTGTATTTGGGGAAGATATTATAATATTTTCCGTCACAGTTGATGCTGTTTGTTCTGCAGTAAGTATCTCTGAAATTTAGGAAAGAAACATTAAAATTCGGCATTGTGCAAAAACATTAAACAAAAACTATAAATACACGTAGGGGAGCCTGGGGCTCGTTCTAACAAATTTTGAATTAAGCGTAATATTTTCTAAATTACTTTAGCAAGAAACATGAATTTTTGGTACATGATGCAAAATTTTACGAGCTTTACGTAAAGTACAACAAAATGTATATAATAACTGAGAAAAAACGAGTTTTGGCAAACAAGTCACTTGTTAGATCTTACCCCCGGTTTGGGGTTGGTTTTAACACTGCAAGGGAAAGTTTTAACAGCGGGGGTAAGAAATAACATGTAGTTGGGAATGGGATTTTGGTTAAGATAAACAACAAGATAATATTCAATGTTTATTAGAAACACTAGTAAAATTAAATGTGGTTCCTTACCATTCATAAAATAAACAGAAAACTAAAATTATATTAGTTAAACTGACGCACTCAATCAGTATTACTTAGATCAAAGAACAAAAAATATTTTTTGATCATCAAATGATCATTAACAATCCAAATAAAATCAAATTCGGCCCCTTGCCGTTTAAACATAAACTTGAAACTTACCTATTAAATCTATGTTTATCAAATAAAAGAACAAAATATTACTCCTCTAATAAATCAACATACAACTTTGGTTATAATTTAAAAGTGAAACTTTCTAGTCAGTCTTACTCAACCTACTAATTAGTCAGTCTTCAAACCAGTGATAAAAATTAGTTATCGTAATCAGAATCTGAGTTGCAGTTTGTGCAAACATAAGCAACTGCATCGCCTTTTATGCAGGTTATATGCGACCATTGTTTACAGGATATACATTCGACCCAGTCCACACCACATATATCTTCAGAATATGATGAGCCACAACCTAAGCAAATGGTCTTATCCTCATCATCGTCGTCTTCTGAACTCTGTTGTAATATTTTCTTTTTCACTCTATCCTTAGACTGTTTACTGGACTTCTTTTCTTTTTTTTCCACTTTACGTTTCTTAACTCTTTGCTTTTTCTTATTGACTTTTACATTCGCAGTAGATTTCTTTTTGTTATTCTTTAGCTTAGCTTCTTCTTCTAAAGCACTCTTTTCCGGAGTATCTGTAAAGATTGCGCACTTTCGCTTGCGACCTCGATTAGAGGGGCCGCTTTTGGCAATGGCCGTACAGCTTCGGGACTAAAGAATGTTGATAAATCTCTTGGACGAGACGCCACTGCTGGTTCATTTTCTGCAGTTGATGTACCAGGAACTGGACTCCTTGACATTTCCTCAATGACTGCACCCACGCTGATATCAAGATTAGGCATGCTACTTTCGATTTCAGGTATCAAGGACGCTTCCAGACCTAATGTTAGGCTAAGATTCTCTGGTGTTAATTCGTTTTGTTCCTCAGTTTGCAGCAATGTAGGCGATGGGTTACCTAAAATGTCTTCCTCATTTTGCTGAATCGGGGGAACCGTTACAATAGACTCAACGGGCGTTACATTAGAGTTGTCATTCGGCTGGGATACAGGCATTGGCTGATCTGTTACGAAAGACGGAGCAAAGTCGTCATCGCCAAAAACAAACTCATTGCATGGCCAGATACCAGCTTTTCTAAACGAGTGAGCAATGTTGTTCGGGGTGAAAGCCAACGGAAATGCTTCTCTTACAATTCCAGGCAGATCATAAATGGTCATCGTCTTTCCGGGATTGTTAATCATCCAATTAGTTTGTAGTCTGGCAACGTAATTCTTCAGGGGTCCATAAACTCCGACATCTAATGGCTGCAGCTTGTGCGAACAGTGTGGAGGAAATGACAGTAGGATCACATTATTTTCCTTCGCTTTATTTATCACCGCCACATCTACATGCGAGTGATGATTGTCCAAAAAAAGTAGTACCGGATCATCTTTAGTGGGTTTCACATGATTTATGAAATGCTCCAAAAATTCTGTACCAGACATCCAGCCTGAACTGTTACCGGCGCCAATAGCTTCAGGCGGGCCATTTTTAATGAAAATGTCATTGTATCGAATTCGTGGAAACACAAACATGCAAGGAATGTGGTTACCTAACGCATTTGCCGCTGCTGCCACAGTTACCAAGACGCCCCTTTCGGCAGATGTGACTGCTCCAACTTGTTTTGAACCGCGCTGTGCGACGATCTTCTTTGGTTTCTGTACTGTTGTGACTCCCGTTTCGTCAACGTTCCAAATCCTACTTGCAGCTAGATTGTATCTCTGAAGAATTTCCTTGTATTTTGTGAAAAACTCTGCCACATTTGTTCGGTTAAACGATGTAGCTCGACTTAAACTGGTTGCTTCCGGGCTTCGCAGTGCCAAATTTGGGTTCCTCTTCAAAAATGCTGTAAACCAGTCATCACCAGCGGACTTATTTCTTATCCAACTTTCAGGAATGTTGGAAATCTTGTGATAAACGGCAATTTCATACGCCAGTTTTTTGACTTCACTAGGTAGCAAGCCAAAATATATTACAGCACATTGTAGAAGATATTCTGCTAACTTAATTTCTTGTTGTGTATTAAACACTTGTCTATTTTTTTTATATCCCAGTTCAACCGGTAAGCCTCTTTCTTCTTTTTCATAAATGTATGAAGTGTTACATGGCATATTTCGAAACTTCTAGCTGCTTCCCTCAGGCTCTTTTTATTTTCCAATACTTCCTTAGCTGCTAGTTCATAGACCTCTTCCGATGTACTTCCACGCGTGGTTTTCCTTTTATAATTCCTCATTCTAAAAAAAAACAATAGAATTTTAATAGGTCGATCCATATCGCACACAATATTAAATAAATAAATAGTCAACAACATCACATACATTGCTCAGATCCCTTAGTAAGTAGCTTATGCAATTGTGTTATGGAAATCAGAAACAACACCCAAACCCGAGACAATGTAAAAAACTTATATTCTTTCTCCATAATCTTAACATTTTTCGAAATGGGATTGCAGTTGGGATCAAAATTGCAACCTCGTGGTATAGAAACAGTAAGAACAATATTACCTACGTAAAATTTTTTTAACTGTTAAAACCTGCCCCGTGTGCGGGGCAAATATTAACGCGTTAGAACCTACCCCGTGCATTTTGTTAAAACCAACCCCACGGCCCCATTTTGCACAAAGTTATCGTTTTTATTTTAACGGTTATGTTCTGAATTAAAACTTTAACATTAATGAAAAATACAATAAATACGGATTTATGCAATACCAAAACCAATTTTCTATGATACATATTTAAAGAGTAATGCAAAAAATTAAACACATAAAAAAGTTCATTTACCTGTAAAATTAGAGGCGTCTGACACAACCTGCTCCCGTGACGCTCGGCTGGCAACTGACATGTCGAGACACGTTCGCGCGTAATCGTAGGCACAAAGTGCGTTGGAATTAGCGTGGTAAGTCGAATAGGTTTTATGTAATTACGCTGTTAGTATTTACCCCTGTTAAAACCAGCCCCAGGCTCCCCTACACTGATAGTGCCATACACAATATACTTTTTAAAGCCCATCTCACTTGAATCAGTCCTCTTAAAATCACTAAATAGGGTCTTCACGTCGTCCAGAGCTGTTTCTTTAAAGTCCAAGGGTGCTGAAGTTTTATGAAGCTCCACGTGGATTTCAGGTAGTATTACCGTCGCCATCTGAAGACTGGTGCTAATCTGCTCCCGTTCTCCGTCAACCTTCCCGGCTTCATAGAATAAATACTCGTTCTGGAAGTCTCCACCTTGAAAGTTGTATTTCTTTATATTATATAGGAGTAGCTGTCTGCAGTCACCATCGAAAAGAGGGATGATTTTGATCATCTCGGATGGAACTCGATTAATACTCTCCATTGTTTAATTGAATATATTAATTCTACACAAAGTTAAAGTTTGGTGTAATACGCAGGTACTCGTATTTCTCGGGTTTGATATGTAACATGATCCCACAACTCACCTATCGTTACATAATTATTAAAATGTATGTATTCACAGTTCACACTTTGAACCGAATCTTAGAGAAAGAGATATCGTTTGTAAATTTCTAGTAAAAAGTAGGTATTTATATACTTAAAAAAAATTAGAAAAAATCAAGTAACGCTATTTAGTTTCTGTAGTCTTAGAGGTCTAGAGATCTTATGAACCCGGGGTCTACTTTTATTATATTTATCAAAACACTGTTCAAAAATTGACACACAAAATTAAAATACACTGACGCATAATATATACTTCAGACAAAGACAGTAAAAGGGAAGTATAGTAGGTACAGGAAGATGAACAAGATTACTCACAGTTCTGCTTCTACTCTTCTCATGTCTTTGCAGGATTATTACTAAACTTAATAGTTGGCTGTTTCGCTGTCTAATAACTTAATAAATTTATTTGTTCGGAGATCCCTGATTAAACGTTAAAACGTATGTCAATTCTGGAGCTAAAGTTATGCGAGAGTTTTATTGATTTACTTTTCGCGAGACCCGACGACAGGGATCCT
>DWBC01000081.1:0-10289 GCA_018237325.1 Calydna sturnula
AGAATGTTGGTTATATTATCAATATGCATATTGCATATTTTATTACATAAGTAACGATTATTATTACTAAGAGGCACAAACGTACTTTTCCTGCAAAATGTTCTCATATCGCTGGCTAAAAGTAATTTATACCTAACTTTATATCGACAACAAAAGTAACATACTCCATTTCAGTTGCTCCCAGACAATTATTTTATATAATCGGTGGTATATTTCTCTAGTGTAAATAATAGTTTTGTTATTAATGTTTCATTCTAGCAGAGGAAATAGGTCAAATAGCTTCATTGACTGTTACTGAATTTAACCTAGATGTTAGGCATTTTTATGAATTTTCAAAACAGTGTGTTATTTCTCACGTTGCTGTTCTCATATCGCTGTAATCATTGGTCTTTATTACCAGCGATGTGTTCATTTACACCAAAATGACAAGAAAAATCAAGCCCGCCGATTTCGGAAACTCTTGACACCATTATCGGATGGCACGAGTGACTTGATCGTGATGTTTTGCACTCGAAGCGTAGATACTAAAGGGATATCTAACAGTATATAAGTAAACGATTAACTTAATTATGAATATATAAATGGATATCAAGAGATATTCAATTTTTTAGCCACTTGCAATAGTTTGACAACTTTGAAAGCTACAATAAAGTTTAAAATTGTAAATTGCTTATTTTAGTCCATTTTATTACCTAATATCTATTGGATGGATTATTACCTATACTAACTATATTTCAAAGGTGGATAGATTATCATATCACTGGATATGTGTATCCTTTCGCTGCATAAACTTATCATTTTGCTGGATAAACTTTTCATATTGGCACATAAAAAATAATCAGTTCTGGTTTGTGATATCGGTGGAAACCAGAATTCAAACTCAAATTTATCTTAAACAATGCGATGATGATGTTGAATTTAGGGATATTTACTATCCTAAAGATTACATACAACCTGAAAAATATGCATAAAAATTAAAATGAAACAGTTCACCGATGTGATAAACAATTGGCATTTGTTGAAATTTACCCAGAAACAAGAGTTTAAAACACAAAGAAAAAGAGTTTTACAAGATTTTACGCGGGCGGAGTCTTAGAGAACAGCTAGTGTAATATAAAAGGTACCAAACTACAGTAGCACTGTATAAAAAGTGAAAGAGAAGTTTATAATAAAAGAAAAAATAAAGAAAGAAGAATAAGTAAATCAGGTAAGCAGCTGTTTCACCCGATTTACACGTTACTAAATTTTTAATATATTACATATTATAGTCTACAGTATCCAGAAGTAAAATAATATTTCTCTTTGAAAGGATATTAAATTGTTTTGATAGACCCAGAAGTACAGCAGAAGTACTTTGCGAAAATTCTATTAAATTTGAAATAAAACAAATGAATATCGGATAATACCTTTTATAGTAGTGGCCACTGGAATAGATAACATGACTTTTGCAAGTTCTTTAATTTTAACAGACTTTGACTTAGCGTGGATGAGGCGCTGATTTAGGAGGGTTAGAGAATAGCCTAAGGATATCAAGACACAAACTTTACCCGTATGTTAATAATATAAATTATATATTTACTAGATCTTAGACGTGAGCCTCGTCTACGCACCAGTCACTGTAACGTGAAATCGGGTTTCACCTTTTAATGCTCAATAAATAGGTCAATAACGCTGAACGATGCACTAACAGCAATGGTAAAATTTCTAACATATGTTTGTATGGGTCCGATCCTAAACATTTTTTCATTAATTTAGTCTCTTGTCGGTACCTTCCTCGTTGAACCAGCCTTCCAAACCAGTGGTAGAGATATGAAAAAAATACGATTTATAAACACGTCAAAGAAGTTGAAAAAATAAAAATAAATATTTAAAAAAATACTCTATATTGTACACAAAAATACAACTTAAAAAATACAAACTTAAATTAAGTTAGTTCTAGTGATTTATCTTTTTTTTTTTAGTTTACGTGGATAAATAAATATTTTTTTATTTTAGTATTCAGTAACTGTAGAAACTAAATCATTTTTTTATATTATAAAAATTAAGTGTAGAACGGTTGGTTTCTTAACGATATTGTAGATGGTCATGACCATTATTGATGGATCAAGGTAACGTCTTCATCGAAAATAACTGAACGCGGAACTGATTGAGCTCAAAAACATATTTTTAAATTACCTTCACTTATGACATTGAACAGTTTGTTCTACATAGAGCCTACGAAATCTATTTTACAGGATGTCGAATTCTGTCCTATATTCTAGTTTTTTTTTTTAAATATAGCTCAATACACTAAGCTAGTGTATTGACCTTTAATCAGGCTGATGAAAAATTGTTTTAATATTTGTGTATTTTTACACTTTTGCTTAACTTTTCTAATAGGAAAATATTAACACATACGTGATTTTAATAGGCAACTGTTTCTCAAGAAAGCAGCAAAGCGAAACAAAATACTGTTAATTTTTTTTTGTTAAAATTAAAGAAAGTGAAATAAAATACTGATAAAAAAATTTGCTTAAGAAAGTTCGTTAAACTTCAGCTGCAACTTTGAGTTATTATATTAAAACACTCTTTACGTAAATAATAACGCAAAGGTGGTGTGATACCTAACTGCTAAAGTGGTTTATTGACTTACTTCATAAAAATAAATAGACATCTAAGGGCAAGGTCATAATAAATTGGCATATTACACTTTTTAAAAACATAACCGCTATGTCTTAGATGATTGTAATAGTGTATATTTATATAACTGCAACAGCTACTACATAAAGGCCTGAATATATGGCACTATTCTCTCTGCTCTCAATCGGCCAATACTACTCGATCTGTATTCGACCGTTATTCGAAACATCTGACTTAAGTAATTATTGTAAATTCTACGAAACATTGTCTATGTTACAGTAATTCGGTCAGTGGTATCAGTAACTCTTGCACGCACGACAATATAGGCAGACGCATGGAACTCGTTGCGTGTAAATATTTGTGACACTCAACGACTGAGGCTAGACGATTGTTTTGTCATAAAGTTATTTGTTTTGTTTACAGAAATACACACGAAATGGGGAACACATGTCTGGTATGAAGCTAGAAAGAATTAATTACGAGGTCATATCTACGATAAACGTTATTTTATGTAAAGGTAATAAAAAAATCCAGAAGCTATAATTTATGACATTTATTACAGCCGGGTCACTCGGCTATAATTCTATGCAACTGATCGGTTTGAAATAAAAGCAATGAATGTCGTGTGATATTGTTTTAAAGGCTAATATACCTTTTAATAGTACTGGCCACTGGAATAGACAACATGACATTTGCCAGTTTTTTAATTTTAAAATTCATAATAATTTCAGTGGCTAATCTGTGACTGATCTCAGCCGGCGGTGTCTGTGCGGGGTGGGGTGTTGACTTAGGTGGGAGGTGGTGAGTGTCCGTACTGTAAGAGTTGCTTATACTATGGCGATATTATACAAACGTAAACAGTTATAAACTTACAACTACATTTTTATTGAAAGACCGATAAAGTTCTAATTGTGATTAGCTAACCTTAAGTTAAATCTATGGATATGTTAGCCATACGTCTATGTATACATAAAAGTAAAAGGTCGTCGTTATAAAATATTGTCAATGGTTTGACCTATTACGATGAAAATTGGCAGAGAGATAAGTTATAAGTGAGAGATTTTCACTAAGAAAGGATTCACATTTTTTTTCATATAACTTATTGTTTGAAATGGGAATCCATCCCAAGATTTTTATCAACAGCCCTTTCAATTTCTGAGGCGAAACTTTCTTTTATTTACATGCCAAACAACTAAACAAAGGCGAAGATAGTAGTTATAAAGTCATAAGTGCGACGATTCCACCAATCCGGACGAGCGGTTGCAATTCTTACAACCTTTTTGGTCAGCTATGAATAAATTTGTTTGCCTGTTACAAGCCATCTAACAGATAAATAGTCTCTTGGGAGTGTTTCGACTAATATGTCTATTAACATTACTAAATTAAATTTTCAAACAGTTCCACCATACTTTTGCAATGAAACTGCGTGAATGTAAGGTGGTTTTGTAACATGTGTGATTAGTCTGACAATGAGAGGTATTAAGTTAGGGCCCTACCTCGCGTACCAGTCACGCGATCGCGCCAGTGACACACTGCTAAAGAAACCGAGGAAAACGTCTTCCGGGGTTAACGCCCGTGTTGCGTAAAGAGATGGCGCAATATGCGCGTGCGCCCCACTGCTCTAGCTAGCGACATCTATTGATAATATATACAACCGTGATTGATTTCGCAATGGCTTTTTTACTCGAATAAACTTGTGTACACGTAAATAATATTGTAACATACCGTTAAAATAGACACCGCAACTTTACTAATGTCTTGTTATTCTTGATTCTGTGACATGAATTCTTAAACGTGTATTCTATTATTTTTTTGTTAAACACGGGACTAAACGCGTAAATGTACATTTGCTACTTTGAAATCGGGTCGCAACAAGTACTAGGTACTAATTAGTATTCATAGTTAATAATTAAGTGTTTATATGACATTCAAACAAGCAGACGCTCTTCTGATCGCAAACGGCAATCAGTAACGTATAGACATGCTTATGTGATATCGATAGTTAACAATATCACATCAGCGTTTCTATACTCCAATTAAATCTCCAGAGTCCAGACATCAATATGACGGCGAGGCTATAAATAAGTAAACTAATCACATCATCCTAAAACAAGTAAGTTATTTGCTTGTGGCAGTTGATAAGTCAACAAGAGATATATAGAAATACTTATACCAATATGTACAAGAATAATTCTAATGAACCAAGACCAGGGAATACAAACTTTAATTGCTTATGTTTACACAAATTGATTATCACCCACTATAAAATATATTAACCTGTATTAAACATAAGATCGATACATTTTGAAATGGCGTGTTTAAAAATTTGCAATGTGTCACAAAAGTGACGAAATAAAAATTAACTCCTAGGTCAAGGTTTAGCTTCTCTTCGAAATGAGAAAATTGCTTAATATTAGCGACCTTAACTTGTGGTGCGGCGAGTCTGCGTGTTTCGCAACACCGTAATGCTGCGTATTTTGCTTAAATTCTGAACACGTTTGATTTGAAGCGTGCAATGGAATATTGTACAGCATAGAAAGCCTTTATTTGAAATGACTACTTTGGCAGTGTCAAGGCAATTGGAGGCTAACGGATGCTGGGAGTGAAGGACAAATGTACACCGTAATTTTGGTGTTTTGAGTTGAAACGATTTGGAGAACTTCGGCAAGGTTTTTATATATTTCTCGGAGCTAATTTTTATGGTAGGTATGTATGTGGCGGATGAGTATAGTGGAAGGAGTATGGAAGATAACATACCCATTTAATACTATATTTTTGTTCATAAATAGAAAAAAAGTATAATACAAAATTGCTAAACAAACATGCAGTTATAAATAAAAACATACTAAGTTAAGTGCCACACAATACAGAAGTAAAGCTTCTTTTTGTCAATTTAACTTACTTTTTACTAGGAGTTAAAAACAACTTAAGATAAGTATTCTTGTTTGTACATAAACAGCAGTAAACGGTTTTAAACGTGAACTATTACATTTTTAAATTACTGATATATCTAGATACCTACCACAATAGCGAACCCATTACAATATAACAATTGAAACTATACAAAAGTGAAAGTTTGATTGTTTGGCATATGGTTTGTTATTGTTACTTAATAATGACTATGCAAAATGCCTTGACCGGTTTTGATGATCTTCATCCGATTGAATTTCAAATTTTATTCTTCACATTAATGTCATTGCTGTTAAAAAAGTAGCTAACAGTCAAATCAGTGTTGAAATATCAGAAAGCATAGTCATAATTCATTAAATTATAATTTTCAATTTAAATTCGCTTTACTCAACGTGCATTTATGCAATTTAAATAAATCTTTGGCGTACTAATTTTATGACGGCAAAGGTAAAACATTAATTTCTTATCTACTATAATGGAATATTCAATACACTGTTTAATAGTCGCCCAGTGATCGATACTATAAAACATAGTTGGCAAAATGCTTATAAAATTGCAAATTTGTTAATAGGTACCTTACTAATTTGTCTATCTTTAACTATCGATATCGATATCATATTATATCTACCGTTTGACAACTCAATTATCAGGAATTAATTCATCAATTATTTATTTCGTAATATGATATATTATTTTAGGGTTATTTTATTATGCACTTGGCTCTATATTTCATGTAATAAATAATTAAGTTTGACTTTGTTAATTATTATGTGTTTACCAATTACTAGTTTTAGAGTAATGTTTTATTGAAATCTAGCAATTTCAAATATTGTGCAGCGACCTTACACAGTGTTTATGTTTTAAATTTTTTTTATTAAATTTTCTCTATTTTAGATATTTATATCATTCATAAAATCATCATTTCATAAAAAATCACATGAACTAAGTTGCATGTGACTACTAGTTAATAATACATGTATAACTATGTTAAACATTCCATTCACACAGCCATCGCCTTCTACCTTGTATTTACGAAACAATTTCAATGTGACTGTGAAAAATAAGACAGTATTATATAAATACAACCAAATTCACCTTACAGAACCGTGAAAGGTGCGCGCGCTGGTAATGTCAGAGATACCTTGGTCAAGGTTTCACGTTTTGACAGCCTGTTTCGGTTAAAATCTGAATAAGCAAACATTTACAACACCATTATATAACCAAGTTGTACATTTATCCGATTTTCTCGAGAAGACTCGTATTTGGATTTGTGTACGACATTGTAGTACATATTTATAAATTTTATTTGTTTATATAAAATTACAATTTTAAAAGTTTATCCTTTCGGGCTTAGTAGTGTTACAAAAATATCTAGTCATAAGATATATAACAGCCATTCAATTTTTTTTTAGTACGTCAGCTAGGAGCGTGAAATAAATAATAGTTAAAGCCATAGAATTATTGACATCTCATGATCAAAATTCGATTATTGGTATGAATAATTTAAATGACGGAACCTTAAATTTTAACCTTATTTTTTCTATATAGATATTTATCCTACCGAAATAGTTATCTAAGAAAACGTCATAACACAACCTCAAGATTAAAGATCTATCCTAATGTAGATTAGTATTAAGTATCATGTTGTTTTAAAAATAATATACAGCGCCAAAAAATACATAAAAATGTATCTATGCGTTAAAAACCGAAAAAATTTGTTTAGATTATGTGAAAACCTTTAAATGAAAAGTGAGAGTTATTGTTACCGGTCTAGGCTGCGCGTGCGGCCTAACGGCGCACCGGGGCAGACGATCAACGGTACCAGTTGTAAGTGTGATACGTTTACGGTTACTTTTCGAGTTACTCTCACGTCTTGCGGGATTTATCGTAGAGGTTATCGTAGTGATGTTTTAATCCTCGATATTTATGGGGCTGCTTTTTTATGACTTGATATCGACTGGTATTACAAAATCAAGAATCAGTAATTCTTTTTCTAAATCGTTAAGCATACTTTCAGTTATTTGTTTCTGAAGTATCGGGTCGGCTACATAAAAAAGTAATTCGAACTTAAATAATGTAGCATATTATCCGTTTCTTAGATCATATTTATACGAAATTGAACAGGATTTCGTTGGTTTCAAGTAATGAGGCTCATAAAATGTGAATTACATATTGACCTTGCATCGGATACATGGACACGAATATCGTTAATAGTTATTTGTAGAGTAACCATTTGCTAGACGGATTTGGTATTTTTAATACAAACAATTATTTTGAATAGTATTCTGATGTTTTCTAAAAATATAGATACGGTCTACCCAGACCGTATCTATATTAGCACATGTACATATTTAGTATATAAATCATTGAACAATTAGAAATCGATATCGATAAACCTGCAGAGCTTTCTATTACAACACTACGAATTCACGATTTTACCGGTCAAGAACCGGGGAGACCTCAAACACTTTCTCTTTCGACTGCTATTGGTGAGTGTATTTGAATGCACACTTATGCATATTACGTGTACGTTTTAATCGACTATTCCTATGTATGAGTGTATTGGTTACATCATTTAACTTCGGCTGACGCATCATGTGAGCAAAAGGTCAGCATCTATTTTTAGGTGTTAGCGTTCACTTTCCATAAAAACCTTTATGTTTAGAAGTTGATTTGTTTCCATGACTTGAAGAGTATGTTTCCGAGATAAGTCACTTTTAAATAGACGATTAATAATAGATAATCCTCTGAAAAACAACAAAATATTTTCTTAGACATATTTTGTTTAATTAAATAATGATATATTGTAACCGGGAAGAAATACAAGAATTTGAATTTTTAAATCACCCCGTGTCATTAAAATTTATTAATACAGAAAAATTCGTCTTCAATTCCCGTTGGTGTTATCATTTAAACATGACCAAATGAATATGGGACCAAAGTGAACACAAAATAACCTACTATATAGCTGAGATATCGATGAACACACACAAAAAAATCGATCTCAATTGACATCATTTTTCTTTTTAGATTAAATAAACAAAAATGAATAAAAACCTAAAAGTGTGCTGATCTCGGTCAACGTGGTACAAGGAGAACAAAAATAAAAAAGTAAAAAGTTAATACTAGTAAATAAATTTGTGAAACTATGAAGCACTAGTAAGTACAGTAAAGGAAATTATGATGAAGTTTTACCGAGTGCTGTCTATAAAAACAATAGATTCTATAAAGACAGATAAACTTTATCTTGTTTTGAAATTGCAACACAGCTAGTTATAAAACTAGTCCTACAAGTATTAGTATCTAAGCTATGAGTTAAGGAAAATGCAAGTTATAATAGACGTTAATCGGCGAGTTGCAAGTCCGTGACTCTAGCAGCTTTGTCGCAAAGGTTCAGCCGCAAGGCCAGTCGCAGGGCCCACGTCGCCTGCGTGGGAAACGAACTGCTCTCATGATTTGCGTTATACTATTTATTACCTAAAACTTAATGAATATTTGAGATACATAGCCTGAATAGAAATGTCCGGGATAAAATGCCTTGTATTTGTACCGATTGTTGGTACGGGATATGTTTTTGGGTCTCCGTTATTTTGAATTTTTGGAATGGACAATATTTTTAGGTAGGTCTTTGTATACAATTTTAATTAAATGTGCAATAATTCGATTAATATGAACATATTTAGTCAATTCAAGACCCTTGATTTAGTTTAATACAGTGGATCCGAGTTTACCACACTAAAGGGACGACGGTCTAATTTTTATTAGGAAATTAAGTACAGGTTTTTGTGTATATTGGATTTAAATATTTTTATAGCATAGGACAGCAAACAAGCTGGCGGATCCCCTGATGGTAAGAGATCACCATCGCCATAGACACTTAAGATTTTAACGGTGCGTTGCCAACCCGAGGTTATGATGTCAAGCCTCGTGCGTAAGTCGGCCGAACCGGAACACGGCAGTTACGAGCGCTGACATTGTGACTGCATAAAAGGTAAGGCGGTGGTACCACCAAGGTGGTGGTGGTAATTTATTGTTTTTCCATATTTTCTCACCCTTAGACCTTTCCAGAAGGGCTATTGCGTATATCGGTGGTGGGTCGCTAACTGCAGTGGCTATGAAAAATTCCGTCATATTCATTGTTACTATTTGACACTTACAAGTTATTTAACAGATGACGTAATTTTTGAAAGAAACTGGTGTTAGCAATTCTCCACCGAGATAGATACGCAATAGCCCTGATGGACTATGGCAAACATTTTAATACAAACATTTTCCAAATAGTATCCTCCGTTCTCGATTATTAGCTACAATAACGAACCAAAATCGATTTTTATATTTATAATTCAGTGTTCCGCCAAACAGTATAATCTAGACTGGTCATGAAGGCAAGGAAGATAACCTTTTTTAGAGCAGCGTGAGCCTTCTTGGACTTCTTCAATGCTATCTATCAGGCAGGTTGGTGGTTAATTTTAACGGATTCCGATCGTTGAACGACCTTTTGTAAGGTTAATATACTTCTATATTTAATTTATTATATTCAAGTACAAATAGTGATTTATAAAACACTTAATAATTTCGTACTTAACATACATAGCGCAATGTCATTACACGAAGCGGGGAGTAAGACGACTACTTTATGACTATCACCATTGACCAATTTCAGTCAGGCGATAAGGCTAGTAATGCGCTTTTTCTAGATTAATGTGCATCAATTTAGACTGTTTGATCTCTAGTAGGAAGATCGAAGGTCATTGCCTTAA
>DWBC01000082.1:0-10261 GCA_018237325.1 Calydna sturnula
AATAACATTAAATGTCGTTTCTTTTCTCACAGAGAAACTCAATTGTGTTTGATTGACGGTGTTTAGAAAACATTATATATATATATATATATATATATATATATATCTACTATATTCATTCGACATTTCACCCATTTTGCCACATTCAACTAAGTAAGTAGTTACCTATAATTTTTTATTTTTTGCAGGCTTTATGAGGTGTAGTTTTCAACCAACTTCATAAACGGTATGTTTTTTTTTGTATAGGTAACGCGTTTACTCCGCCAATGACGAATCGACTTCATCGATGCATGTTTTGTCAGGTAAGTCATATTGTATAGACGTTCCATACATACGTTATGAAAATTGAATCAGCGCATGTTTTAATTGAAGCCGATTTTTGCGAAGTTTCTTTCATTAAATTACTAGCGGCCCGCCCCTGCTTCGCACGGGTACAAAAAGTAATTATTTACGATCTCACATTAAAAACCTCAAAAATTACAGTTGTTCTCTACTTTATATTTGATGTTTTTATACATATAAACCTTCCCCTTAAATTAAAAATCTATCTATCTATTAAGAAAACCTCATCAAAATAGTTTTAAAGATTTACAGACAGAGAAAGTGACATAGTTTCATACTATGTAGAGATAGTGATTATTATTTATTGAGCATAATTATTATTTATTGAGGTAATGTTCGCAAAATTAACTGTATCAGTTATTATTTTATTGAATTTCACCCAACCAATAATATATATTATTTATAGGTTATAAATGAGCAATTATTGTAAACAAATTATTATCTGATGTTAACACCGGGATACAAATGCTTTTTGTAGTTCCAGACTCCAAGCCTTTACCGTCCCGATGAAATTTTATTGATAAAACTATGTGACAGATCATAATTTGTTCGCCTGTCACACTACAACAGACAAATAAAATACGAGTCTTTTTCGTCACTTTTGCGAAGTGAAACCCCAATTGATTTTTTATTTACGAATACCTAGAGATCGCCCGCGTATTCGTCCGCATATTCTTCTTATTCCCGTGTATAAAAGATTATTCTGGGTCTTCACCTACCTACACACCAAATTTCATCAAAATCCGTTCGGTAATTTCGGCGTGATTGAGTATCAAAAATCCATCCAAAAATCTAAACTTTCGCATTTATAATATTAAGAATAGATATAAATATAGGAAGCCAATTGACTTTTCTAGGTAATAAAAGGTATTCCTGTATGAATAGATAGATATAAAATAATATCCAACTAAGTAAAAAACCTTCGGCAAACTTAGTTTTTGGAGGTATATTATACATATTACAATTTATCAAAGCCTACATCAATATCTCAAAAACCAAACCGCTAAGAAAACTCGATCAATACGATCATGCACGAGCAGAGGCGGCAAATTGTTTGAAATCTTATCAAACTGTACAATCGATGCGTAATCACACTCTACGAATTAATTCCCGTTTCATTGTAAAATAACGCTCCTGTTTCAACGACATAAAGTTGAAAATTGTAAGCATTTCAAATAATTCAACGTTGAATTCAAAGCGGAGTAAGGAACGTGACGATATTCGATATCGAGATCACGTATAATGAGTTAGGGTTATACATAGGGTTGCTACCATTTTTTTTGTTTATGTTATAAAATGAGTAACATAATATAAATTTAAAAAATGCATTTTAAATATTTTGTATAGAGATAAAAATATATTTGCTTTTGAAATCTGAACACCAAGTACACGAAAACGCTTTAGTCGAATCTATACTAATATTATAAAGCTGAGGAGTCTGTTTGTTTGTTTGTTTATTTGCTTGAACGCGCTAATCTCAGGAACTACTGGTCCGATTTGAAAAATTATTACAGTGTTAGATAATCCATTTATCGAGGTATGCTATAGGCTACGCTAAAACCAATAGAACAAGAACAAGAGGAAGTAAAATGTTGCAAAAACGGGGAAAAAACGCCCTACGCCGTGGTCACGGATCGGCTAGTGTTAATATAATAGCGCAACCATAAAATTGAGGAGATGTATGTTAATAGGAATTGCTTTTTTAATATGAATGCAAACAAGCAGGCGGATGCCTTGATGAAATGAAATGACCGCCGCCAATAAACACAAGACTGTTATTGGCACGTTTCCAGCCTTTAAGGCTAGGCTGTTAGACCTTAACAGCAAATCTTAAATATAGCAAAGTATTATATTATGTTACAGCCCTATGTACACGTACAACGTCAAAATCAAGATAAGTTTTAATTTATTTTATTATTTACTATAAGTAAACTAAGGGTATAAGACTGTGTCATAGACATAATTTACCGGGGTAGAGAGTGACCCCACTAATGTCAGAGATGCTGACTTCCTTTATTGAACAAACCCGGAAGGACTGCAATTCTACCCGAATTGTTTCGGGGACACTGACTTATGAAGTATTCTTTAATGGAATCAAGCTGACAGTATAACTGTATGTATATCCAAATCCGTAGAGCCGTTTCGACGTGATTGGCACTATTCATAATCATATTATACAAAATTTATTAGGTAGATCTTAATGGTAGAAGAATAGGCCATCTGCTTCCCTCCCACGCAGCTGCAAGAGCCGAGTGAAGAGGTCTTCACAATTGGAGTTTATAGGCTGCGGTTATCTCTTACCATCAGGAGATCCGCCTACTTCTTTGTATTCTGTAAAAAATGATAGACGGATATCTTAATTTTTTTAATTAAAACTGTCCCGACATATTCCGAAAGTTTGTACAATGATACAAATTAGTTAGGCCGCAATAACCGTTATTACCAGTCCTCGTGTAATGGCCCAAGCGTGGGTCCCTCGTAAAACAATCCAAAATGAAATTAAAACTCGTACCCCACCATCTATACAACGTTTATTGGCACGTATGAATAAAAATCAACGGTTCTGTATGCATATTACAAACTATTTTCTGTCTACACAAGCTGATTTAACCTCAAACTTTTTCAAAAAAAGAAAAATATTTGACACGAGCTGAAATTTCATCAGTTTGCAAATACCCAAGCACAGGATCAGCTCAGAATCAGAAGCATACTTGATTTGACTTAAATTACTATTTACCCTAGCTGTCAACTTATAAACGAATACAAGGTTAGTGTTAGGAATTTCACGTGTAGGACACGTCTACTAGTTATTCCTTTCTGTAGAGGCCTGGAAGAGATCGCTCCCATAGCGATAAGGCCGCCTTTGTGAGTCAAAATAATATTTAGAATTCTAATAATCTTGTTTATTTTCTTTAGTAATTTATGTATGATATAGAGTTATTGTATTTTAGATACCTACGTATTGCACAGTGCGCTTAAACTCTACGTTCACAAATATTTTTATCTATTCCGTAAGCTATTTTGTAAAATAAAGTAGGTAATGCAGACACTAGATCTGTTACTAGTGATGTGTGTTCTTTGTCGATAGTATTCACTTTGTATTGTTGACTTTAGTTTATTTTCAGAGCTCTCACGTGCGAAGAAGTTATGGCCTCTCGGCGATCGGTTCCATGGCGCCGTGCTCGACTAAGTCTAGTGATTGCCTTTTGGACTACAATGGCGATATTTATGTCGGTGATTGTATCGATAATAATGACAAGGAAATGCCCTCAGCACACTCCTACACCGTTTGTTCCTCCCGTGCATTTGTCTTTAGCGCCATTGATTTCTTGACAAATCATTAGCATGTACCGATTGTTTTTAGTAGGTTTTATAAAAACTTGTCGGTGTGAATGAAGCATGAATGCAGTTAAGGCACACTCCTTTGTTTTTATATATAAAGTGTTTTGGAGATAATTCTGCCAAATGTGTCACGTAATTCCAATTCATTCTATGTTTGATGTATGACAGCACATTTTACTTTATAAAATAATGTAAAATTTCATTGAAGATAGTATAAAGAAAATAAAATTTATTTAAGAAAATTCTTATTGACTTTTCTCAGTTAAATTTTCTTTTGTTACATAATTAAGTCATCTTAGTTTTATTTTTGTAACGTACTACCCAATATAGTATAAATTTGATGAATATAAAAAAATGTGTTTTGGGGGTTTCACATGGAGGTTTTAACACCTTGCTTGTTCCAGCCGGTCGGTGCTAGAACATATCGTGATCTGATATAGGGTACCTAGTACCTACTACTTTAGTTGAGAACTTGAAACCCTACGAAAAGTCATTTCAAGTCTCTGAAATTATGTACGATGGCTCATTCGTCATTAAATTTTATTCTGTGAAAGATTTTTTTTTCAGTTTATTAAATAATACAATGTTATAAAGTACCTACTTATTAAAAAAAAGCAGTTTAGTTTTTTGCTGATAATGAAAATTAAAAGATAAGATCATCGCAAAAAGGGAGGAGGAAACCTTGTGATGAAAAAGTCCTTACTTCCGGAGTTCTAGGTGCAATTTGACGATGAAGATTGGGATCCGCGCGGCTACCACCACAATGACAGCCACAATAGTTAACCGTATTAATTTTAAGGGCGTCACTGCTAATCAACCTACCAACCTACGAATAAGAACTATTTAATAACGAAGTTCACACACTTACCGAGAGATGACGCTACTGCAAACTCCCCAAAATAAGTAACGATGAGATGAGTGTGAGCTTGAGAATTAGCTTATGTCATTCCCATACATTTTTCTGACGATTTCGTTTCTTTCTGTGTTGCGTAGTGGCACTTTTCTAGGGCTCCTAAACTGAAATGTAATTTATTGTAAATTAATATACAATAAAATGGAAAAGATAATCGTCGCCTATAGACACTAAGGATGTTAATTGTGTGTTGCCAACCTGAGGCTAAGGCGTTAAACCTCGTGCGTAAATTTACCTGCTAACTTGCACTTCAAACAGAAACATGGTAGTGACAATCATGAGATTATGATTAGGCGGTGGTACCAAAACCCGGGCGAGTCGTCATTGTGCCACCTCGTTAATAATCACAGTATAAGGGACTTAAACCTTTTGCTAGCCTCTTAAGAGCTGCCAGGGAGGGAGGCAGGTGGTCGTAACGCAGTGAAAACGTAAATGTCACAAAATGTATGAGAAATTACATTTGCTTTCTGAAAGACATACATATATATATATATATATATACATACATTTCTTAACGCTTACGTTTGCGTAAAGTGAGAGCAAGTGAGAGCAGTCTACGGACCATAGTGTGATGTGAACTTGTGTTCACAACACATTGACACACAAGCAAAAATAACACATATATTTAATAGCAACGTTCTATGTTAAATACACTTAATGCCTGATTTCACCGACGTCTTTTAGCATTAGGGGTCTTCTACACATGATTAGGTGAAATTGAATTTGAGCCCTATTAAGACTACATAGATTCAATTTCACCTAATTATGTTTAGGGATATCCATAATGCTAAAAGACGTCGGTGAAATCGGGCATTATTCTCTTAGAAAAATAACTTTCTAAGAGAATAAATGGGAAAAGCGCAAACAAAACGTTAACAAGCAACAGCTGATCAGCGGCATGCATGATGCAACTCAACTGTCAAAATCAAAAGTTCAATCATAGCTTCACATAGCTTGTTTGGCTTGTTTTAACTTATTTTATTTACAATTTCAGCAGTCCTAAAAACTTTTATGTTCTAATTATAGTCGCATAAAAACTAATTATTTCCTCACAATGGTTATAGCTATAGGTTTTGAAGGGAGTGCTAATAAACTTGGGATCGGAATCGTCAAAGATGGTGAAATATTATCAAACTGCCGAAGAACATACATAACACCACCCGGCGAAGGTATTTAGTTGCTTGTAAGATGTTCATAATTTTCTTTGTCGGTCTGATTTGTTTATTTATAACTAAGAACCCTTGTTTTTATTCATAACCTTTAAAGATTGGAGTAGGTTATTTGAGCTGCTTAGTTATCAGACAGTTCGAATAAAGCACGGAAACTGCTAATAATATTTTTTTATTATTGTTATATGAAAAAAAACATAATTATTTCTTGTTATCAATTTTATTATAATATTCAATTCCATATGCCTTGAAATTTTTATATTTAAACTTTACAGGTTTCTTGCCTCGTGAAACAGCAGAGCATCATCAGCAAAACATCCATGAAGTTCTTCAAGAAGCACTAGATCAGTCTGGCATTACCCCTCAAGATATTGATGTAGTGTGTTACACTAAAGGTCCTGGAATGGGAGCCCCTTTAATGGTTGGTGCGATTGTAGCAAGAACCTGTGCATTATTGTGGAATAAACCTATTCTCGGAGTAAATCACTGCATAGGCCGTATCCTTTATATGTTAACTTTATTATAGTAAGATGTATATAATGTTTATCTTGTACATAGTTTGAAAGATATGTTAAGTACTTGGTGTAAATGCTATCCCATTTCTTTGTTGAATGGATTACTTCTTTTTAATATAGATTTTGATTAAATTTATTAAATAAATTTACCAAATCTATACACATAAATAAAATTGGAGTATCTGTTTTTAATATTAAAATAACCACTTTTTACTTGGTACATGCACCAAAATAACATCTTTTTCAATTTTTGTCTTTCTTTTTGTTCTGGCTAATCTCTGAAATGGCTGAAACGATTTTCACTGAACTTTTATTGGCAGGTAGCTGATGTAATAATATGTAGGTGTTACCCACTTATGTATTATATTGTTTATACAAAAATTATGTTCTAACAAAAAATAAGCTTGAATCAACTTAACTAAGCAATCAGACATTGAAATGGGCAGGCTAATAACAAAAGCAAACAATCCCACTGTGTTGTATGTCAGTGGTGGGAACACACAGGTAATAGCTTATTCCAGACAAAGGTACCGTATATTCGGTGAGACTATTGATATAGCAGTTGGCAATTGCTTAGACAGGCAAGTGTTTGTTTTAAATTCCTTCTTTCAAATTTGCAAAAAATAAGTGGCAATAATTCCCTGCCGAGGATGACCAGAAATATTTTATAAAAATCATTTATTAATTGAGAGCAATGTTGATATTGATATGAAATTTAAATAATTGACCGCCTCGTTGGCCTAGCGGTTTACGTAGTCACCTGGCCGCATGAGGTCCCGGGTTCAATTCCCGGCAGACACAAATGTCTGCCATTTGTTTGATGAACATAGATGTTTGTGTTACTGGGTCTGGGTGTTTATTAAATTTATACCATGTATAACTAATTCTATGTATTTATCGTTGACTAACACCCATAACACAAGGAAATAAGTTGCTTACTTTGGGTTAGATCAATTTGTGGGAATGGTCCAAGGTATTATTATTATTAATCTACACTTACAAAGCAGTAGAATTTATTTGTTTGAACAAGCAAATCTCAGGAAGTACAGAGACAATTAATAAATTGTTTTTGTGTTAGATAGCACACTTGTCAAAAAATGTGATAGGCTTTATAATATAACGGTTCATCCAATAGGAGCAGAGAATTATGTTATTAGAATTAAAATTATGTGACAATTAAACTGTAATTAGTCAACAATATTTCCATGTTGAAAATCTAATACAACACAATCAAATAAATATATTGTATCATCATCAGCATATATCATATACATTGCATCATCATATATCGTCTAATACAATCAAATAACTATATTGTATTGTGTGGCAGAACAATTTCATTTATGTGGAAAAGACATGGGCTAAACAAAATGGTGTTCTTTTTATATAGAAAAAAGGTATTGATTGGTTGATTGAACTCTTTAATGTGCCCCAGGCTGTATGGCATTAGCTAGTAGAACATGAAAAAAGAGGAACATTTTATCAATAATCCAGTAAAAATAATTAAAATATTTTCCTAATTTATAATGCTTGATCATTAGAACGAATTATAAATTGCTAGTAAAAAATAAAATAAAGAATGGGGCTGTGCATTCTTTTCAGTTCATTTTTTTTTTTATAGAAGAAGATGCAAACAAACATGCTGCTCATATGGTAATAAATGATAACCATCAAGACCACCAGCAATAACATAAGCATTTTAGAAGTGATTACTCTCTTCTCTTGATGGTTTCTAAGTCATACTGGTGGTTGGTAGTTTAAATTATTTTTTTAAATAAAACAGTTCTTTTGTCAATAGGTTTGCCAGAGTATTGAAATTATCAAATGCACCAAGCCCTGGATACAATATAGAACAAATGGCAAAGAAAGGAAAGAAATATTTACATTTACCATATTGTGTTAAAGGTAATTTATTTAAATTATCCAATTTTAATATAGACCCACACACAGCAATGTATATATTGCTTTTTAACAAGGGTAGGAATTATTGTGTATTATGGTAACAAGACGATAAACATAATAAAAAAATATTTATACATCTTAATCATTTTAATCAATGGATAGTTGAACCCTTTAAAAAATTTGTTTTAGTGATAAAGTTTGCTATTGTCTTGAAAAGCCTGCCTGATTGATTTCCATCCTTCACTATAAAAAACCTTCTTCATCTTAATTGCAGGGATGGATGTCAGTTTATCTGGCATTCTGTCATACATGGAGGATAAAATAGATGAACTGTTGAAGGACTACACTCCTGAAGATCTCTGCTACTCCCTGCAGGAGACAGTGTTTGCAATGCTGGTGGAAATCACTGAGAGAGCTATGGCGCATTGCGCATCTGATGAGGTAAAATAACACAGTTTTTCATACAATATGTTGATGTTGATATAACATTATCTCTAATCTTGGGAATCGTAATTTTATAGGAAAAAATAAAAGATCGTTTTGAAAAAATAAAAGGTATTTGAACCTACTCCTTATTCTTAATAATTTTATTAAAAATACAAAATTGCACCTTTTATGATAAAAAAAGGCAAACAAGCAGGTGGATTTCTAATAGTTGCAAATAATTGTGACTTATAGACCAAGGTTAGTAATAGTGCGTTGCGAACCTGAAACCTGGGATACTATGACTGACGTGGATTTTAATCGGCTACCTAACAAGCACTTGACAATATGACAGCTGTAAATGGTAAAACAGTTGCCAAACTCAGGCTGGTTGTCGATGTATCCTACCTCCTCAATGGTTGTGATGTATGCGATTTTAAAAATCTTCGCTCGCCTCTTACGAGCTGTCTGTGATAGTGATCGCTTTTAAAGGCAAATTACTTTGCTGTTAAAAAGTAAAATTCACATTGAAAACTTATTATTCATACACATAACAGGCACAGGAAATTGTACATAAATAAATTTCGGGGAACAAGTTATACGAAATAATCTAACCATAAACTAAGCAACTTGTGTTATGGGTATTGGTCAACGAAATATAAATGCATATAAAATCTATGTTCATCAATCATCACAAAACTGCCTCATCGAGCATCGAACCCAAACCTCAGGTAGTTTATGTTATTCGTTAAACCAACAAGGAATAACAAGATTTGGTATTACTATTTATATTTAATGTATTGTTGTATATATATATATATATATGTATATTGTGAAATTTTATTTGTTATTGATTTTCAGGTTCTAATAGTAGGAGGTGTGGGCTGTAATGAACGTTTACAAGACATGATGGGAGTGATGTGCGCTGAGCGAGGAGCCAAGATATTCGCCACCGACGAGAGGTTCTGTATTGACAACGGTGTCATGATAGCTTATGCTGGAGCGCTCGCCTTTGAATCTGGCACCCGTATGGACTTCAAAGATGCCACGGTTACACAGAGATACAGGACTGATGATGTGTTGGTGACTTGGAGAAGTGATTAAAGTGTTATTTTATTATATTAAGTGTTTTATTGTAGTACATGGGAAGCTAGGCAAGTCCGAAAAGGACATTCACTTTTGTTTTTTTTTATAGTATAGGAAGGATATATATTATAGACTCCAAGGATTGAATGGTGCGTTGCCAACCTGAGGCTAGATGTGGACATATGTGTCATCATTTCTGTTTACGTCTTCCTACATTACAGATGCTATTGTGAGTATATGTTGGTAGTATGTTTACAGTTAAATACTTTATGTATAGATAGAAACTCAAGTTACGACCAAGGTCATTTCGAACCCCACCTGGCGTCCGGTTTCACGCGCCGGCTGCCCAAGGCGGCGCTCTCGTGGGCTTTGTGTGGAGAGCCCGCGGTGAGTTGCTGGAGGGTCGCAGAGGGAGAGGAATGTCGGTGTCGTTGCAGCTCTTTCTATCCTCCACGACTCCGGCGGTGCCGCACCGCGTTTGCGGCACTATGGTGTGCGGCGGAGCCAAATACATGTACCGCAGCCGGAAAACTTGGATCCTCAGATGCTCGTTTTCCAACCCCCATGGT
>DWBC01000083.1:0-10260 GCA_018237325.1 Calydna sturnula
AAAGATGTAAATGGTGCGTTGCCAACCTGAGGCTAGATATTAAGCCTCGTGCGTAAGTTTACCGGCTACCCTGCCCTGTCGCCATAACGTTAGTGCCTAGCACTAACGTTATGGCGACAGGAAAAGGCAAGGCGGTGGTACCATAACCAGGACGAGTCGTCGCTGAACTCTACCACCTCGTTAATGGTCACAATGTTAACCATAATAATTAAATTATCCTGCAGGACAGGCTTGGGTCAGTTATCTCAGTGGTTAATGTTGTCTGTATTGAAGAATACTGGTTCAATCACAGCTTGTGTAAAATAATTATTCGTTTCTAAAAAGTTTGTAATTTATTCCTTAAGATGAGATGTGCTAAAACCAAAAATTTACCTGGTAAAATATTTTACTTTCTGAGGAGAAAAATAAAACAAACCAATCTACTTCATTGTCATTTATTTACACATATTTGTGAGGGCTATCACATTATAAAACAAGTGCTTTATTTGAGTAAATATTTACACTATATACAAATATTTAAATATATTATTAGCTAAAATAATCTTGAAAGAAGACATTTTAAATATGGAGATATAATTTTTATTTAATGTGTAAAATTGTATTTCTTATTTCATTCATTTAACATAAACTGAAATTATTGTATAGTGATTAAATGAAAATTTTTATTGCGTACAAACTTAGACATAAGTATCACAAATTAACATTTTACTCCGGATTATGTTACAAAAAAAAAACTTCAAAATAATTTATGTTCACACTAAAAATCAAGCATTCGAGAATAGTTCATTCCCCAGTCTGATTTTTGGTCTATTGATTTGCCTAACAGACTATTTAAAACAATTCAAGCACGTCAATATGACGTCTTCTCTACACTATAAAAAATGTCTCATTTCAATTTGTCTAATAAACAAAAACTTAAATAAAACAGGAATTAATGTTTTCTTAGTTGACTACTTTAAGGAACAAAATAGTTTGTATACCAACATTGAAAATACATTAATAGATTATTTAAAAAGGTAGGTTTCATAGTGGTCGTTAAATTATTTATTGCAACTGGTTAACTTATTGCATAGAAAAATGCATAATTTTATATTTTGAATTGTTTACTTTGTACTTCTTTGAAAACCCATACAATTTTAGATCAGGAGGCAATGGCTGTTCATTTATATATGACAATTTGATCACTCCCTAACCCAATTTCTTTATTTAATGAGAAATAGTACTTCAACAATATACAAAAAAATCCTATTTAATATGCATTACTCATCTTATAGCAAACATAGGTTAGTTTGTGAAATATATGCAGATGTAATTTCCTTAGAATGTTGCAATAATTTTACAACATAACACATTTAAAAACAAAACTATATATTATAGTCTGGTTTAAGATGATAGCAACTAGGTGTTTTTACTTAGGAAAATTTGTAGGTTCTCAGCGCAGGTAGACATAAAGGCAGGATTCATATTTTTAATTAAATCAAACATAATAAATAAACAGCCGCAAACAGTTTAGATAGGATTTCTTCATTATTCAACACCCATTTATTTACACATGAAATATCAAAGGAACAATAATCATAGTATTTATAAATAAACTTAAATTAAATTTGTATATTCTCAATAAATACAATCACATGTAATTTTGAAAATTGAATTTAACTTACACAATGAATAACAACTTAATAAAAATATTTCGCCTTATGTGACACAAAGGCATTATTCACACTACAGTACACGCACAGGAAAGTTATGCGGTCTTATTCATTAGGCATTATCGAATTCTAAAAATTAAATATTGTAGAAGAATCGAAAACCAATCCTCTCTAAATATGACAAGGTTGGAGATAGATTTCATTCCAATGAAAGCCAATCTCTAATTTGTAAAATTTTAAATAGGAATAAATTAATTTTGGACGTAATATATCAATTAATCAAATCAGAGATTGATTTAATTCTAATGTTGAATCTGAATACAACTGAAATAATAATAAAATCAATTCAATTCTTTATATTTATATTAGCATGAATTATGAATAATTATTATCATGAAGACCATTGTGGCTTTTGGAGGAAAAGTGTGGAATCTGTAACATGTATTTTTGTACACAGTATGCATGGCAAATGTTTTGCTGTCCTTTCTAAAAGCTACTAGTGCAAACCATAATTTAAAAAAAAAAAACCGTAAAGCGCAAATGCATTTGAGACTTTAATGCCTAATTTACACATAGTAAGTAAATAAGAAATTAACTAAATATATTTTGTTTAAGCTGTAAATATGCATTTATAATAGTAGATTATTTTTTTAAAATATAGTGAGTGTAAACAAGCAATTTATAATTTCACTTGTCACTAACTACTTGACTTAAATACTTTGTGTGGTTATAAAGTAGCTTAACTTAAAATTTTGATATCTACTTAAATACTTAGTATGTGTAAACAAGGCATAATTAAGTAAACCTCAGTTGCATGTATAAAAAATCAGCAAATTCATAGGTAATAATAATTTATCACATGCTTATAATCAATGTAGCGGTGTTGTTTTTGGTAGGTGTATGTCTAAATTCAACAATAATCCTAATCCAATTTTGACAGATTACAGTTGATTCCAATTTTAAATCTTGTATTTTCAAGTTGCAATGAAATCAATCTTCAATCTTTAAAATTTGGATAAGGGTCATTAATTTCGCCCATTAAAAAATAGTCCTTGATACCATGAAATAATTAAATTACAACACAAATGTTCAAAACAAAATACACAATCAATAAAACATGGTAAACTATTTACAACACACATCACTAGAGATTCATTATAAATAAACAATAGATCAATATCAAGTTATAGGCACTATCTTCTACAATATGATAGGAAAATAACGCAAGTGATAATATTGCTATTAAAAATGCAATTTCATGAAATAGAAGCCCTACCATTTTAACACGTTTTTTGTAATTTGTAATAATGTATAAATTTTTTGACAAGAGCTAGGATTCAACCAGCATCTTTGCATTCAGGCAATGGTCTAGCCACTAAGCTATTATGACGGTAGTGCCAAGGCTTCCTGCTATAAAAAGCGCCTTAAACGGCACCATAAAATCGATCTTCTAAAGATAGACAGTCTGAAACCATACTACAAAGTCTTAAATTAAGATTGTTAGGTACCAAATTAGTGGTCGAATTCGACTCATAAAATGAAAACTTTATTGCCGAAACGTAAAGTTATTTTTTCATTGCTTGAAAACAAAAACGATATGGCGTAACCTAGCTTTAAGTGCTTGTAGTATCTTCCCTGATCAGTCTATTGAGTACAAATTGTTTTAATAAATAATAATTAATACATTTTTTGATGATTTTGTGCTTCCTTCAAATTAATAACTACACCACTGGGTAAAGAGTTTGGTTTAGATAAACGATGTACTGGATTATATCACAAAGTTAAATTTATAATTATCTAGCTATTAATCACCAATACTTTAGTAAGTCTGTTATAACCATAAGTATATTGCTTTTTAAATTACAAAAAGATTTTTTTATATTTACTTAGGATTTAGGGCTCAGACACACAGCGAGAGCTACGGTATGCTAGCGCGATTTCGACGCGAAATAACAAACTGCAATGTATGGAACACTTGACATTGCGAAGTCGTAACGAGCGCAATGGGACTAAAGGTGTCCAACGTGTTGTACAGTTCGCGGGACGTCGCGCTCGCTGTGTGTCCGAACCCCTATACTGTCAGTAGTTTCGGTTATTTGTATTAATGGGTGAGACTAACATGAGTAGGCAAAGATAAATTATTAAGCAAGATGGTAGACATTACGCTTATACCATCTTATTAATAAACTCGGAGTACGTTAATTAAATCTAACCCATACATCTATAAGAATAGAAACTAAATCTGCTTGTATTTACTCCGAGTTTTTTATTAAGACTAGATTCGAAATATCTAACTATTTACACATTTCAAAAGTAGTATACAGCGGAGGTATAACCAGTCAATATTATAATTAATTCAACAAATAATAGACAATCTAGATATAACAATTGACAATATTTTGTCTCTGGTGGTCGTAAAGTGGTCGATTTCTAAGTACACTATAATTTACATTTCCGTATAACCACATCCTTGTTTAGGCCTACTGATGACACTAAAAGGTTCTCAGACCGACACATTTCACTAACCACTAAATAGATACTAGCTAATTAAATATACACAGTACATGTCCAAGTTCACAGTTTCACAGTATTTACGTTGTGTCACAAGGTTGATTTTTACGTGGTTTAAAGAAACCCTTGTCCGTGCGTCACTCCCGAATCGTAATCGTTTGGAGGTTGACAGTAACGTCGGTTATAAATATTTGATCAGCTACTGGTGACCTCGCCATCCAGTAGGCAGCGCCTCGGTGTGGCGGGGGAGGTGGGGGGTTGGGGGGCGCAGGTGTTGTGTCTTCCCAGGAGTCCTCGTCTTCTGGTTGAGTGGGAGGAGGAGGTCGAGCACCTTTCGGTTCCGCTGGGGCAGTGGCAGTAGGTTGGGAATCCGTTCGCCTTTCCCGCTCCAGTGGGGCGTGTGTGTCTGCTTCCTCTGGTGAATGTGGAGCCCTTCTGGGTCCGGTTCTGGGTGCCGCTGCTTCTGATGCTGGGGAGGCAGGAGCAGCAGCGCCGCCCGGTGGTGCCGCAGGGGGCGGGGGTTGACTTCGCCCTCCATTTACCTTCACCGAGTCGTGTTTCTTTACCGACGGGCTCATAGTGATCGTGACTCCGATCTTCCCCGACTCTCTCGACAGCACTTCCGCTTTGCGTTTCCCGGGCGGCGGGTGTCTCTCTTCTGACCCACTGCGCGCTCGTTCCACTGGTGAATGCTCTCGTTCCCTTTTCCGCCCCTGTCGTCGACTCTCGTCTCCTTTTTCGAAGCTGCGAATGAGCCTGGGGTCCAGAATGTTCTCCTCCGGCTCCCAAGTGTTGTGTTTCGGCTTCCACCCTTTCCATTTCACGTAGTACTCCACTTTGTTCTGTAAAGTGAGAAAGGACTGGGTTATTGTGTGCACATGATACGCGCGCGCCGCACCGCGCCGGTGTGGCGTGACTGACCGGTGGCGTGCACCGGCTGGGGTTGAGCCTTGCCGATTATTCGCAATTCCCACATTTTAAATGAACAAGGAACGTTTACAACACGTTAATATTGCTTGCTCGTTAACTGAACTTTATACAATGTATTCATAAAGTATTTACTGGATTGCAATATGTTTTTTCAAAATAAGTTTAAATTATATAAATGTCTGCATGGTAATGATGACGTAGGATAGAGATAACGTGAAAATAAATGCTTGTAGGTACCTATAGATATTAAAGACAAGGCTGTTTCTGCCCTTATTGTTTCTGTCCTTCTTTTTACGCACTCCAGCGGCCCAGTTTGCTACGCCTCAAAGTCAGTTATTCGTCAATTCTTTCTCAAGCATTATATTTTGTAATAATTAGCAATTGGCATGTAGATAGAGTATTTTTGTAGGTATGTAGGTACCTATTACTTTTGTCTGTAATAACAAAAGTAATAGATGAGTACGGCCGACGTTAAGTCGCTAAGGAGGTAAAGAGTTACCTTCTTAAGTAGGTACTTTAAATGATCGTGTTCCATTTCGGAGGGTAAGGTACCTAATTGGCAAATGCTAACGAGGGGCCTAAATCCAACAACACACTGCTCTACTTTATAGGCGACTAGTATATCTTATTAGGAGGTCTGTCTGCTTTTTCGTTTTCCTAAAAAAAACAAATAAATTAAGCTACATTTAAGCTATAATAAAAACTCGTACAAGTGTGTACCTAATGGCTCGCAAGTTAGGGCGCACCTGCCTACACCAGCTGTCGCGGCTATCTACCCCTGGCATCGAACCCGAAACACCGCTGCCGACACTAGCGACACTGTTCACGCGATTGTTGAAAATGAACAGGGAATTTACAGACCAAAGGACAGATTGGGGGTCTATTATATACATAAACATTTTAAATAAGGTGATATTTGTCGTGTGATTGGGGAAATTCAAACGTATTTAGATTTATGCATAGATATTTCTAAATAAGTTCAAAAAACCAAGTGCGAGTCGGTCTCGCGCACGAAGGGTTCCGTACCATCATTGAAATAGAAAATAATTAATATTGAGCAAAAAAATACGAAAGAAACACTTTTATTGTATTGTATTGTACCTACCTCCCATAATATTTAGATTTTTTAATTTTTAGTAAGTAGGTATTTGTTGTTATAGCGGCAACGGAAATACATAACCTGTGAAATTTTCAGCTTTCTAGCTATCACGGTTTATAAGATACAGCCTGGAGACAGACCTGTCCGTCTCCAGACTCCGTCCGTCCGTCCGTCTGACAGCGGAGGGTTAGTAATCCGTTCTGTCTAGGTTCCGTTTTCACCTTTTAGGTACGGAACTCCAAAAAACCAGTCAAATACGAGACGGACACGCGCACTGGTGGTTCCGTACAAAGTGTAGGTACTTACCTATACCTTTAGTTTACAAATTTGCCAAATATTTCATTGACTGTCCAGACACCAAACAACAGTAAGGATTAAACAGAGACAAAATACTAATTTAAAGCCTAAAGGGCTAAGGATAAGGGCTACAATAACTTACATAGGTACTCGTATTAGTACAATTTATTTAACAAGACATTGTTACGTATTTGTACTAGTTCATATTATAAAGCTGAAGAGTTAGTTAGTTTGTTTGCTGGAACGCGCTAATCTCCGGAACTACTGGTCCGATTTGAAAAATTCTTTCAATATTAGATAGCCCATTTATCGAGGAAGGCTATATGCTATGTATCATCACGCTAAGACCAATAGGACAAGAGCAAGAGAAGTAAAATGTTGGAAACGCCCAACGACGTGGGCAAGGATCGGCTAGTGTGTATAAAAGTAAATACAGACTATACCTACTGTAAATGAAAACAGATAAAGATCTACAGATCACTAAGGCAGTGGAACTGAAAACAATAAAGTTATACACTTAGATAAATCTAGTTCTTTTTGATAGAGGCAAATAAATTTTGGCATTTACCTATTTAAGTGCCTATTATACCTTAATATCAATATCAGTTTGTCTGTTATGCTATTATGTCAATATATATTTTTATAGCTAACAGCTTAGTGAAATTACTATCTGTTCACCTGATGGAAAGTGATTCAATGTTTTCTTGAACACCTACTTCGGCAGAGCATTCCAATCTTTGGCCGTTCAGGTACGCAGGTAGTTTGAGTGCAAGAAAAAATGGGATTGTTTTCGTGAAGATAACGCGGGCAACAGCAAGTACGAAGAGAAAGCAATAAAATAATGTCTGACAGACGTAGTATTGAACACCTGTGGCGACAGGAATTATAAGTGCAACCTATTAATAATCACCATGAACCTTTCTTTTAAGCTTCGGACTAACGGAGTCCAAATAAAAGTAAACTTATACACCCCTAACATAAAGCTCAAAATCATGAAAGGCGAGGGGTACATAGGGCGTTCCTTTATCGGGTAAATTCTCGCCTCTTATTGGTTTTAGATATGAAGGGTGAGTTTGAAAGTGAATCACACAGTGACTTTGTAAAAACGTCGAATTTTATTGTTAAAGTTTTACTGATCGTAATAGAATTACAAATACAATCCAATTTTTGAATAAGGAACTTTTTACTATTAGATTTGATTAAACTACGAGTGGCTTTAACAGGAAACTTCGCGTTCAATCAACTTTTTTTTTAAATTTCGGCTGCAGCTATTCAAAATGAGACCATAACCGATTGTTTACATGCAGCTTTCGACCTATAACCACTGCGACCAAAATCTCCTTACTCTCCTTCTTCTCAAACCCCGTATAAATCAATAACTAGAAAATAAAATTAAAAGTATATAATGAATAATTTAAATTCTAATTACCTGATCAGTTAGTACCCACGACTATCAATATAATCGTCGTGTTACCTACATGCATTGATCTAACCACCAAATAAGCAATTTATCAACTCGTGGTACGGGTGTTAGTCAAATCATGAACAGTCAGACCCCAGCAATGCGACCATCTATTACCTATACAGGAAATCTTGATTGATAATTTGAAATTAAGCTTTCCTAGAGTTATCTTCTAATAAGTACACGTACCTATATCTAAAGATTAGCCTTATCGGTACACATGCAATTAGTTCGTTTTTTCCTACAAAATAACTGCATTATACGATAAATCCGAATATTTCGTATGTTAACTTTTAGAATTTTCATTTCTGCATTGTGTATCTTGTACACACATATTTTCTCATTTTTATGATTTTACAAATCAAATACGCATACGATTTTCCTGATAGTAGGTAGCAGAATAGCACGTAACCCGCTACCCAGAAACTAGGAATGCTCTGCTATCCAGATATTAGATTCTTTGCTATGCTGAAACTAGGGAGTTGCGACTTACGTGTATGTATTCCGACAACCTTATCCACGAGATCAGGATAACTATCTTACGATTGTCACAATATCCCACATGACACAAAAGCAGAAAATATCGCACGAGCACCGCATAGCATCTCTCAAAAGATCATTCAGTATATAGTCATTAAACTTGAAAGTATAGCTATCTATTTTACAATATAGTTCTAAGGGCTTGTGATAAAGCTATTGAGAGCTTCATCCAAATTTTTAGCTCTCGCAACGTACTTTGTAGCAGTGATAAATGCGTGGCTACAAAGGCATACCGTTGACATACTTTAGTTTAAAGGAAAATGTATTCAGTAGATTTAGCATGAAGGTTTACAATACAATGTTAATGTTGGTAAATAATTATTACCACTGTAAGGTAGTGAAATTCAAAATAGGTAGCGGGTATTTTTTGCCATTAGAAATCGCATCTGCTTGTTTGCTTTCGCGTGTACCTATTAAAAAAAGGCAGTAAGTTTGCGTGCCTATAACATTTTTAACCATTTTTGGCAAAAGGTACCTACTTATAACTCTTTCTAGCCGACCTATACCAAGTAAAACAATACAATGGTTTCATAAAATAAATTCTAATTATAAATAATTTACTTAAAGAAAGAGTTTTCGTAAGAAAAAGCACACGTCAAAACTTCAAATATCATCTTTAACTTTAATAACGTTTAGTTTAAAAAAAACAAGCAATCATCTCAACAATGACGAAGGAAACTTGGACATCAATCATAATAAAAAACTTCATAAATCGAAATAAACAAAAACGAGTGCAAAAAAATAAAAAGGATCATTGGGACGTCCGGACAAGGTGAGGCCGTATGTCTGTGCCGCGATTGGATGGCAGGCGGAGAGAGGGAGAGGTGCTCCGCCCCCGCTCGTCTCTCTCCAACCTGCCACACTAGCTGTGCCACCCACATTCCCTTATTGCAATCATCATAAGGTTGATTTTCCACGATCTGGGCGTGTTATATAAAATGGCGGCATTGTTGGTTTTAATATCGCCATGGGCGGACCAAGTGTCGGGATCCTAGATGCCAATTGTAGTAATTAAATTGTATAATCATAGATAATTAGAGTTGAATAAAAACAGGTTTCATGTCTGATCTGCCGAATCTTTCTGAACATGAATTTTATTTAATTTCCATTTTATAAGTAAAACAGACACACAGACAATATTTCTGATGGGACCAAGGGAACAAAGATCCTGAGCGTAACAACGTACTAAAATTTAGAGTCTGAGTAAGACGAGCGAAACAGGCCAAGACTAAGACAGGATTTGTATCAGAGGTAGATGTTCTATTTTTCACACTGAGTACGAGGCAATAAAAAAAAAGTTGTTTAAAAATAATTATTTACACTTTTTGTTAGAAAAAATTAATAGACGGGTTTCTTTCCACGGTTTGAGTTTTTTATAGCATAGGTTTACAAGCTGACGAATTCTCTGAAGGTAAGATATAGCAGCCGCCTACCTATAAAAAATAAAAGATGTTAGTCCTCGTGCGCAAGTTCACCGGCTTCCCTACTCTCCGAACCGGAACACAGTAGTGACATGCACTGACAATACGGTGGCAGGGATTATGGAGTTTGAGTAGCCTAATATGGTTTTTAAAAACCAATATGGCGTCACCCACTTCAGTCATCTTAGTACCTACCTAAGCTTTTTTATACTTTTTTGTACGTATATGTAGGTAAGTACAATTTTTTCGGTAGATGGTTGGTTATGTTTCAACTCTAAAACTTCTGAAGCAAATATCATAAACTCGGGTTAGTATCGCTTCCTCTTAACAGGTTTGATCTAATAAAAA
>DWBC01000084.1:0-10255 GCA_018237325.1 Calydna sturnula
AACATTAGGAATCAAGTCACCTATTTGCTGCTTGCCCGACTCCTAAACTTTATACTTTTGGCCCGCTTTTGTATAAAAGCTGAACTTAATATTATATTATGTTATTTGGGGACCTATGGACTTTAAAATAAGACACGTCGTTAGCTAGACAACTTATATGGTTCCTGCATGTAGCCGTTGAACGTCTGCTGTGTGAGATTGTACAGCAGACGTTCTGTGCTGACGTAACGCATGTGGTAAGTTGTAGAAACCATTATAATTATAAGAAAAATATTTTTTTTAGTTGCCTGGCTGCATGAGGTACGATTCCCGGCAGGGGCAGACATTTGTGTGATGAACATAAATGTTTGTGTTTCTGGGACTGGGTGCTTATTAAATTCATACCTGTATCTATTAGTATTTGTCGTTGACTAGCACCCATAACACAAGCAATTAATTTGCTTACTTTGAGGTTAGATCAATTGGTATTTGATATTGGTATTGGTCCATTGTTATTTGTATTGATACAAATAACACCAGCCTTTAATAATATAAATTGTTATAGGAAACAAATAAAAATCAACATTTAATGAAACAAATATATTTCATTACGAAATTAATTACCCAACAAATCCATTATCAACACGTTTTCAAACCTTTTTCAATTATAATAGGAAAATGTGCCTTTTTAAAGTGCCAAATATTTTTATCCGCTCTAAAATATGGTTACTATAAATGAGATCATTATATAATGGTAAAGTTTACTGTCCTTTCGTTCAGTAACCAAATTTTAAAGCTAAATTTTAATGCCTAAAGGTAACACTACAACACACACATTGATTGCACATTTAGAAATTTCGTAAAGTGTTTTTTGTCTTTTTTTAATTTTGGAGATCCAAGACATTTACTATAATTTTGCACATCAATAAGAAATAATATACACAATAGCAAATTTGTTAAGAATGTGGCGCAATACACACCCAAAATATGGAATTATATCTAAGTTAGTTTGGACATGGACACGAGATTGTGAAATAAAATGGACTGTTTCGTAATAGTTGAGGCTAGACACCGATTTTCGATTTTATTTAGATTGTCTGTTGTAATCTTTCTTTTGAAAAATATTTTACATTATAATTGTTTTTTAAAACGGGGAATGTAACACGTTATGTCGAATACCGCATATCTAAACTTTTGTAAAAAAAAATTGACAAGAGATGTGATCAAAAGACTGCTTGCGAAAACGACTCTTCGTATCGTATAATATAAGGGTTGTTGTTTTTAGTACACATACTTACTTATAGTTAAGTAGTGCACTAAATTTTAATTTAAAATTGAATAACTAAATTAAAATTAGAAAGAAGTCAAATCGACGAAAACAGAAAGTATTAAAACAGGTAAAAAAAAGTGGTCACCAACACGGTAGCTCAGAGGTTAGAACGTTGCTTGCAATAAAGACGAAAATACTGGTTCATTCCAACCTCGTGTGAAATAATTTTTCTTTACTGTATAAAGCTTGTAGTTAATTCCCAAGCATAGGATGTGCTA
Organism: Calydna sturnula; assembly: GCA_018237325.1. Lineage (NCBI taxonomy): Eukaryota > Metazoa > Arthropoda > Insecta > Lepidoptera > Riodinidae > Calydna > Calydna sturnula. Next base: position 1,528 of record DWBC01000084.1, read on the forward strand.
ATATCAAAATATACTTAGAAGTTAGACATGAAGAGAATTTCAAACATGAATCAAATTAACTCCATTTAGGCAACTTTTAGTTACCTAAAGTCAAAGCCTCAAGTCATTATAAAATGTTACTTTTAAATCAATCAACATAAATATTAGTAAAGTCAAGCAAATCGAAAGTGTGTGCCCAGCCTTAAACTAAACTTATCGAATAAAAATAGTGAAACTTGTTATAAAAGTTAAAAAGTTCATGGTAAAACTATAAAACAGGCCTATCTGTTCAACAGTAATAGTAATCTGAAATATACCAGTAAAAAAAATATATTATATGTTATAACAGTATGTATTATAACTATTGTTTGCTCAGTTATTAATGAATATACCCACTTGGTTTAAATAAACAAAAAGATTTGGTATCCCTAAAAATTCAGATTTAAATAGAACCAATAACATTTTACAACAAAATTTTGACATTACGGCCTACAATTAATTAGAATTAATGAAAAATCCATCGATCGAAATCGAAGATGGATCGATCGAAATCGCTATCTTCGATCGAATTCGAAGATCGATCAAACTAAATCAAAATCGATCGATCGATATCGTTTTATTTAAATTTTTATATAATTACTATGCATGTAAATATAACCAGTAAATTGTTCTTAATATTTCGAACCAAGTGCGTATATTTTCCACAATGGCAAAACTATATTTTAAGGAATTCCTTACACTATGTGTCGAAAATGAGACTAATGATAATACATAGTCTGCACATGGCTTCACATTAACGGCTTATGAAATTGTACATTTAATATATTACCTTTACATCAATGTAAATCCATAATTAATAAGGCCATAAAACAAGTTAACACACATTAAAAATAAAAAAAGCGACTTTAAAAGTCTGTATTGAATAAATATTGACTAACTATAATTATTTATTTTATCTTAAACTCAAAGTGATAATATAACACTGAAACAAAATAACTTAAAAAAAATAACGTTATTAATTAAAAAAAAATTACCTGAATAAAAAAACCGCCAAATTCGTCGAACCATTTTATATTACATTTCACTAAAAGTAAGATGCTAACAACCCACTAATTAACACGGTTCTTAACAATATTTGGTTATAAGAGACACGTTATACCAACGATCAGCTTTTGTTATAAAATACTGGAAAAATAAATATATATGTACCTAAACCAAATTATTGCTGTTGATGTAATACGAGTATTATTATGTAACTTTTATATTTATTACCTATGGAAGCTTTAATAAATAAAATGTCTCTGAACAGTTTCTATCACATATCTTTACACTTTGTAGCACCACGCAGTTAATAGACCCATCTACGATATCTACACTTACCTCTATTCATTGTTTTGTATATGGACGTGTATAAAAATGAATACATCTGAAAAATAATTTAAGATTGGTATATAAAAACATTCTATACAAGTTATGTTTAAAAATTAAATAAACTCTCTTATTATTTCATATAAACTATTGAAGTTGTGTTTTGGCTTTAAAACATTTAAAATCAATACCTAGTTAATATTAATATTGACTGCGAAACTTCTGGCTTACATTATTTCTACCCGAAAATCAGTCTACGTTCGATCGTTGGCTAGGCTGTGGAGAGATATCTTCCTTAGTACTTTATACGGTATCAACTTATAGTAGGTAATATCACATTGTTTGTAATCACCATAACAATGAAGGATTTTATCCTAAGTCCAATCTAATTTTAATTGGACGTAATACATAAAATGCTGGGTTTGTAGCACAGTTTTTGTCGGTGATCGCTGGGACTCGTAAGACCCTTGGTACAGTTTATCATCAAAATACAACAGTATTTTCGATCGAATTCGATCGACATTATAAGTTGTATGGTAATGCTTAGCAAAGACAGCGTGCTTGCTGGTAGCCGATGTTTTATACTGATTTTTTCAAAGATAATAGCATGGTGAAATTACAAATGTCTCACTTGATGGTCAGCTGCAATCGCACACTAAGTAAAAAAACTTCAAACTTGCAAATTTTATTTCGCCGGAAATATAAATTCCATATATTTTCTGAATTATTTAATAAAGAAACTGGAATTTCTTGATGATTAAACAAACATTTTTAACGAAAGTCTAAAGACAGCACAATGGTTCGAGATAGCGAAACTGGACCGAAGAGAATGTATCATGTGTGTAAAGAAACGAAAAATTGTTTTGAAGACCAATATGTTTTGGAATGGAAGAATGGATACAGAAAAAATATTGAAGTTACTTAGGAGTTTATCCTTGTTGTAAAATCTAAATTAACAAGAAATCCTAATCTAAATTAGGCAGAACAAATGGCAGAAAAAATAGTTTCAAATTGGATCATTTTTTAAAAAGTCATATTGAAATCTATCTACAATCCGTCAAACTTAAATTAGGATTGAATATCAATTTCAAACATGTAGCATGTTGGGTAAAGGCAATGCTAGTTTTCTGCTTAAAAACACATCCAATTTTCAATCAGATTGTAGTTTATTTAAGCATTATCTATAAATGACTAACATGTCACTTGTCAGGGATAGAGAGCATCAAAATAATCAGACATAAAAAGAAAGTGACAGATCGTAGCTTGCACCACATTTAAGTTTTGCCCTGCATCTAAAGGATCATATTATAAGATGAGACGGTTTCTTAGAAATGCTCAAGTAGGAATGAGGCATGTAAAGTCATAAGTGACGTAAGTGGAACGTGAAAAGTAGTAATACACATGTATTGCTGCTCTTAAACTTCTATTGATTGCTGCATAAAATGCATCGACTACCATAGACCAAACTATCTGCAAGCATTTAAGCACTTATAAATGTGACAGCGATTTTTACCATACCCATTATTCAAGAGAGCATTATCAAATGACATTGTTATACCAAGACAAAGATTATGGATATACACATGACTCGTTATTTTTGTTGCAGTCACTTGAAATATCAAAAGTAAAAACATACTTAAAATAAAGTGTAGGTTCATATTAAAATCATACCCAAAAAAAATATTCTTGATACTTTTTGGACGGAGATATATGTAGAGGCTATATAAAACAGTATTGTGCGCAATATTAAATAAATAACAGTTGTGAATCTTATCGTAAAAATAAACTTTTATAAAGTTTCTCTCACACCGTTGTAACTAGAAAGTAAAACGTAATAAATAATGCCCATAAGTTCACAGTCTGCAGTAAAAGAGCGTATAACGCTTAATAGCAATTCAGTTAAAAATAACGATATAATATCAATTCTAATATTACAAAAAGTGAGGAAGATGATTCGTTTAAAATGAACTTCACTTAAACTCTAATATATCACATTCGTCCTGGTTAGCACATTATATACATAACATTGCTGTGCTCGACATACTTTAAAATTTGAAATTTAAATTAGAAGTAAGTACTGTAGTTTTTACAGTAAAACTTATTTTAGAAGAACATATTAATATAAAAGACCACACCAATTTTACACTACGAGAATTCAAAATAATGAATCACTCAAAGATACCATGGTAGAACACAATTATTTTGGGTAATCTACACGCGCACTTTTAATGAACAATTTAATCAACTGTGTGTCCTGTACACACAATTCATTGCCAGGGCAATAATTTCACAGAAAAAGAAATGCTCATAAATGACAATATTGTTGGTATTTATTCGTCAACTATACTATAGTCAATAATGGAACCTATAAGTGTTCCAAAGTCACTATTTATACAAAACAATTAATAAAAATTATGCTGTCGAATCTGAACTTTAAAACTTGTATTATTTAATTAGGCTTATATTTATGTATTAAGAAATGATTGTAACCAGTGATTTACTGTTGTATTGTACTTATTTAAGATCGTCACAATATAATATTCTTTATAAAGAAGAATTCTTAAATAAAAGGATGTAATACATATAAAATCTTGTAACCATCAAGACTTATTTTTGAATTTGAGTTGAGGTATAAATAAACCTACCAAAATTATTTCCTCAGACGAAAAACAAAAAAAGTGCGCATATAGTAACATATGACTACAAATAATTACTGTATCTAGCCTTTAGTCTAATGACGAAGATACTTTGAGTGATTTACCTTACATTATAAGACACTATTTTACACCACAACATCGAGTACTACCGCTGATATAATTATAAAAACAGTCAACATCAATTTTGAATAATTATTTTATCATATAAATTTGACCACGAATATCTACATATGCACAGTATCAAGGAGTTCGAAGATTTTATATTACCGAGACATTAACACAATAGAGAAATAAACAAATAACTACATTGTATTGGAGATTGGCTAAAGTAAGTTCTACAAATAGTTTAGAAAAAACAATATAAGACATAAATTTAACAACTCATAGTAAAGAAAAAACCAGTACAACCGGTAATTTGAATGTCATTCGGTGTAAATAAAAACCAATCTCCTTAACAGCCACACACAATATCTAAATGTATTGGACGTGATATACCTATACGCCAACATCACTCACACCAATTAGCGATGAGAGTATTCGGTAGCAAAAATAAAAAATCCAAGAGTATTGCTTTTCATTTATACTTAAAGTTTTCTACTACCTAATTTTGACTTATCATTTATATCCCTCTGGCATTTTTATATTATCTTAAAATTTATCATAAAAACATCATTTACTGTATCATGTTTAACAATATAAAATTAAACAAAATTAATGAAAAATTAACATTTCCCTATTCCCACAGTTCTACATTAATATGACAACAGTGCTAACTAAATAAATTACACTAAACTCCTTGCTTTACCTGTGTATTCGTTGCATTATTGTTACTGCAATATACTTAAGACAAAACTTATATATTTAATCCAATGCCAATAATCCTGACTATTGTTCTTATCAAATAGCTAGAGACAACAGTGACTTGCTAGCACAAGCTTTCAAATAATTATTGGAAACCCATTTCCAAGTAAGTTTAAATTTTAGTCAAAATATCAAAGTCGTTAGTGGGCACTACACGGTTACAAATTTTCAAGATGGCTCCAAGAATTGAAATTCGTTGAAATCTAACTCTTGAACTTCTATAGGTAAATCTAGGAGCTGAAGTTATCTATTATATTGATTTCTAAGTCAGCCCTGTGCGTCTATGCTGAGCCCCACGCTGTTTAAATATGTAATCAATGCATAAACCCCGCAAAACGTGAATGAGCGAGACCACCATTTTAATTATGGAAGCGATGAATTCGTTAACGATCAACGGCGCGACCATAAGCTCTTAAAGCTCGAGTTTTGCCATATCATGTTTGTTTTCGTCTAACGAAATAAGGTCCTTACGTTATTAAAACAGTTTTAAGTTGTCATTTCATTAGACGACATGAAAATAAAAACAATCTAACTTTAAGGATTGTCTCCAGTACTACAATACAATGACTCTGTTAAGCACCGATAAAAATATTTAAGTAAAAAGCATATAAAATAATAAATAACCAACGCAAATTGCGGGCATCTGACAATTGTTCAGCATTAACTTTGATGACTATGATGCTGTAAATGTCAGCCATCTATATTATTTGTCGCTATATTCTTAGCGAGCAGCTCTCTGGCAGTAATATCATCCAGTTCACTTTAAGCTGTTGTGACTAGCTATTTGAAAAAAAAAAGTGAATTTAAATAAACTTTAAATTATAGACAGTTTAAAAACCATATACAATTAAAATGTAATTGAAAAATTGCGTTAAAATTTTAGTAAGGGTTTATTTGGAATTCAATAGTACTTTATAATATTATGTACATTCACTACCTTATACTCGTAGTATTCAAGAAACGAAACTCTTTATACTGTAAATACATACAGCAACAGGATGTGTCCTGGAAAATTGGTCACCAAAGAATTGGGAAAATTTGCATTGTCTTAATAATTACAGACAAATAAATTCCTGACAGAACACTAATACAAGATCCTCTCGCCAAAAAATAACTATATCCAATAAGATGTAGAGTTTATATTGTCTTTGTTCCTGGTTAGGCCATGTCGATCGTCAGAAACAAGCAAAGGATTTTAGTTTCGCCGGACGGAGACAATATAGCCTTCTTTAAATTGAACTATAGTAATAAAAGTGCCAAATGACTTTTAAAAGTAAAGGGTCTCAAAAATTGTAAACAATGTAAAAATACTTAACACTGGAACTACTTATCGTGTGTGTCAAATAAAAAATACTAAAATGTAATTAATTGTATAACCCTTGATAAAATTTTAACTGCCAAAAAATATTATACATATGGTCCTCTCTACCTACAGCGATTTTTTTGTTCTTTAATCAGTTAAAATACTAGCCCGCCTATTTGTAAACTAAGATTTCTTTGTTGTCACTTTGCTTAATTAACTTTTAATTGACTTGTTATAGGTACTTAATACTTAGCCCTTTATATATAACCGTATAAATTATTATCTTGAGCTACCTATATACTTTACTTATATAAATTCAAAAGCGTAACTAACGTGTACATTATATTTATGAAAAAATATGTTTAATTCAAAACAAAACATAACATTGATAAAATAATTGTGATAATAAAATAATGATATAAAATAATGTTTCTTAAGTTTTATTAAATATTAGTTATGTTTATTTGTAATGGCTTGTATATGTGTACAAATAATATCACAATATCGGCAGTTTGTTATATTTGTATTTAGATAGCTAATAGGTTCGGGCAAGTATTTTCTATCGGAAATATGTAACTCTCTGGAAACTATTTGCCAACTTAGTCTTTCCACATGGCGACATATATCCACATAGTCTCAGATACTTTACTGTCTTTTAGCAGGCTATTTTCGAATCGTAGAACAGTTTTTTTTAAAGTAGTGGTATTGCATGGATAAATATCGCAGCATGAAAACATTTCAAAGTCGCATACTCTGTATCTGCTTAATCAACGACTACAAAAACAAAACATGTTGAAACAATCTTCACAATTAGTTTATCTACTTCATGGTTTATTTTTTATGAGGTACATATTTTGGCACAGAGAGATTTCTTAATCTAAAATAATTAATATATCTAAGTGTTAAAATTACTTTTTTAATTATTACATAAAACATTTTCGATGTTCTAAAACTTTTTGACTGGTCTTAATCATATGAATCACAGCTTTTTGCATTCTTCTACTTACCTATCGTCACCACTACAATTTTCCTAGTTTTCTTTCAATGGAATGACTTAATTTTATATCCACTTTGGAAATTGAAATTTCTTTCATCTAATATCATTTAAGACTTTTTTTAAATTAAAATGTAAAACTACTAATATTTTGAGATCCGTTTCATTAAGAACTGACCACATCTTGAAAAATTTTAACATAAAATATTAAAGATCAATTGCTTCCAAACGCAAAATTTTGTTATCAAAATTAGTCTTTGTCTATTTCGTAGTGTGACTTGCAATATAAAATATCAATATTTATTCCTACATATAAATTATCGTAATTCACTTCATACTTTGCAATAAAAATAGAAAATCAATATTTCTTTAAACATTAAATAGACACCACTTCAGAAACAAAATAATTTAAAATTCTATTCCTTAGACCTGTTTAGTATATCCACAATAAAATTGTAAAGTTTATAAATCTTTTAAAAAATATCCAATTTATCATTATAAAATGACTCGGGCATTATCTATAGAGGTATGCGAAGATCGGTTAGGGGACGGCGCCGTCAATCAGCGTGCGTTGTGCACGTGTGTGGTCAAGTGCTTGGACAAGTAGTCGGCGCGAGCAAAGCATTTGCCACAGGCTTCACAATGATAGGGTCTCTCTCCTGTGTGGATACGTAAATGACGAGTCAAGTCACTTTTTCCTCCAAAAGCTCTACCACAAAACAAACAGACAAAAGGCCGTTCACCTGTGTGTTTTCGGACGTGCAATTTTAAGTTCTCTTTCGACCTGACGCATTTTCCACAAAAAGGACATGCGAATCTTCTTTCTCTATCTCGTTGTCGATCATCATTTTGCAAGAATCCTAAAATACCGGAATGTGAACTTGAACTTTCGAGTTTATTATCACTGCGTGACTCGCTTTCAGAACTGTCGGCCATCGAACTGACACTAGCGAAAGATACGGGTACACGTCTCCTTGGTGCTTCATCGACAGCGGATAAATCTTCCTTCTTTGTTTCACTTTCAAGACTCGAATTTCTACAATCAGTAGAATCATCAACTGTCACAATTGAATCTGTAGGCCCGTTTGAATCAACTGTACTATCTTGGTCTACATCGCCAATAACTTCAATTGGTGGAGTTCTTGTGGGTTCAGGCCTGTGTTTCTTTTTCATGGATAGATCCATTTCACCACATTGCCCTATAAGAACTTCATTGGTACTTGAAACTTGATCGATAGCCTCTGGCTGATCAGTGTTCTTGGTGTGAAGTCGCTCTAGTGTGTGATTTAAGCGATGTTTCTTAAACGATTTGAGGTAGCGAAACTGCATGCCGCAAACATCACAGGTGAATAATTTATCAGCTGGCAGTCGGGCTCGGTGATTTTGTTCTCTGTGCTTGACATAGGCCGACCTATAACGATAGCTCTGTCCACACTGCTCACAAACAAATGGCTTGTCTTCACCAGGGGCCTGCGAGGAGTGTTGCAGTGCGGCATGACGCTCTAAAAGCCAAGTTGAAGGGAAAGATGCCAAACAAACTCCACAGCGGCGTCTTTCAGTATGAAG
>DWBC01000085.1:0-10249 GCA_018237325.1 Calydna sturnula
CACTATATAGAAAAGTGCCACTACGCAACAGAAAACGAAACGAAATCGTCAGAAAAATGTATGGGAATGACATTAGCTTTTGCCATAAATTAATCTGGACAATTTCTTAGAGCACTCCACATGATTAATGAGACAAATAAACGCTGACTTCTGAGGGAACAGACATGTCTCCGCAATGCCAAAGAATCAAGCCGACCTGCAGGGTTATGATGCACACCATAGTTTCGAAACGATCGTTTTTTTTTTAAATTGGTGCGATATTGAACCTTATTTCCTTACACTTATCGAGATTTGACAGTTAAAAACGAAGCGATCGTATCGAGTTAAAAGTGCTATCATAGCCCTTCAGGAAAGGGTCTGGCTGTCGACAATTTTACATGGTCGCCACTGGATGCGGTCAACAGTCAAATGGAAGGAGCTGGTATTGGGGAGTTCCCGTACAAAGATGAGAACAGTACTCAACATGTGGCCGTATTTGTACTTTATAGAGTTGCATGCGCTGAAACGGCTCGAAGTACTGTCTCGCCCCATTGAGAACACACAGCTTCCCTTCAAGATGCTAGATTTCTATGAAGCAGATGGCATTCTCTTACAATTGAGTGTAAGAATGGGCGGAAAAGGAAGCGAGTTAATTGAGCTTGTTTATAGAGCGAAATCCCATTCAATTTTATTTCAGCTTTCTTAAATACATTAATTCAAATGAAACACAATTTATTAATTAATTTAATTGTATTTTATTATCATTAATAACGTCCTCTACGCGCAACGTAACCTGCCGTCCGTCGTAAGGCACTAGTCGAAATGGGTCGCGGCGGACATAAAATATTACTACATCCGAAAACGTGGTGCGCACGGTAACAAAGCTATTAAGTGCTAAGTTCTTTTCGCATCGCAATTGAGATAATACAAGAACATCATTCAAATTATTTAAAAACAACGAACACCGAAATAAACACATCTGTATGCTTCTTCATCAGGTAGGTATAGGCTTGATGTTATATGATTGTAGCTGTGCAATAGCAGCAAGGCGGAAGTTTTGCTAGCATTTATCGAAAAGTTTCATCGAAACTCACTATCTCTGAATGGGACCGACTTGTAGTAAATCTCTATCGGATAAAGGGGGTGTCCCCATTTATAGGTTAATTCAACTAATCTGTATCTGTTACATCGAGCGTATAATATATTTGAGAGATCGTCTCAGTTGCGATTACGAACATCTACAGTCGTAACTTTTCTTTTCATTGTTCATAAGAATAATATCCAGCTTAGTTACCTTACGGAATAATTACCTTTTAAATAAATTTTACTTCATCTTGAATACACATTTACTAGGAATTCAAGAAAACTTTTTATTCAGGAAATTATTTAACGAGACAAAAACATTTTAAAATTCAAATAGGTAACAATTTAAAGCAAACATTGGCACATTAATATCTATGATTGCAGTAATAGATGACCAAAATATACACAAGACACTTAAATTGTTAACAAAACTGTACAACATCTTATAGGCCTTGTCTGTATTTCAGTTAGTCTTTCAAATCTAAGAAATCGATTTTGACAGTTGTAAGATTTATGAATATTTGAGACATATAATATTGAAATCGTTTGAAAACATGTGAAATATTAAAATTTATTTCTCAGGTTTGAAACAATAAATACAAGTCAGCAGTTGATTATAACAGGGTACTGTATAGACAACTATAACAAACAGACGATTCAAAACAATAAACTAAACAAACTTACGGATTACGGAAAGTAAATAGATGGGCAGAAAATTATGATTGCGCATAGGAAGTATGACAAATGTATTATTGCGACGCTATGTGTTACAAATAATGGTTAATAGGGACTAACCATTAGTAACATTCCGATATGTGCATTGTAGCACTAGAAAATAGTCAGCGAAACACGTCTTATGAAGTTTTAGTATCAGAAATGTCAGGCGTACCAAAGAGGCAAACATTGTTAGATAAGTACAGTTATAAATTACATTTATATTTGTAAATTACATTTTTAAATCGATGCAACTTCATTATTTTTGAAACGATTTTTATAAAAACACTACATGTTAACAGAGACAGCAAGCTTGTAAATTCTTTGCACGAATCGTCTGTAATACACATTATACACGTACCAGCGTCAAGTTATTTAAAAGAAAGAAATATATTTATAACACTAGATAAACGAATGGATAGATGACGTTATATTTTGTTTAATATTTATTAGACAATGACTCATCCAAAAGGGAAAGAAATACGAGTACGCAAATAATATGGTAACGGCAAGAAAATACGGTTTTCTTGGTTATACTTAGTAATCATAAAACCCTACATAAAATTACAACATACAACTTTAATAACTTCAAAATTTTGTCAGAAATTAACCTAAATTAAAAATAAGACAATTTGAGCCTAAATAGATTTTGGGTCTTGAATATACACACAATATACTTAAATAATTAATTCACGTGCAGAAAATTTACTTCAATTTTTAATTAAGTTTAGGACATCGTTTTCTCATGGATGCCATTGTCAGAGCTGCACTAAATTAAAATGGGAATTGAATGGGATTAATATGAAAAGCACCAATAAAACAAATCCAAAATCAGTTCACTCAGTATAAAGTTCTTAGGTAAAAAAATGAAAAAGATGAAGTCGAAATGCGAATCTTTTTTTTTATTAAGTAGTTGAAAAGTAAGTGACTTCCACTAAATGTGCAAAACAAAAATAGTATAGCAATATTAAATACTGCGTTAAATGTTTTAATAATATGTGAATGCTTTTGCCTTATAAATAATAATAACAGAAATAATTCTACAAGTTTGATAATTCTAGGTTACAATGTATTTGCTTACATCTTTCCTTAACTTGACCGGTCTATATGCGATTAGCACATTGATATTGCCAACACTATATAAAACATCTACATATAATTGAACCGAACACAGATATGTAACACATTGCATGATATTTGTACACATAAATCTCAAAACCCCAAACATATTTTTGGTTCTTCTGCAAATCTTATATAGGCTGATTCACACTGTTCGATAAGTGGGTCAATTTTAAAGGCATTTTAGGGTCCATGCACGAACGTACGTCTTGTGTTTGCATGTGTGCAATTGATTGAGCTTGGCTTCCAACTACGGCTTAAATCACAAATTATAGAGTCCAAGCTAAAAGGATCGAGGGAGTTGGCTCTTAAAGTAAAATATATTTAATCAAGTTTTTTATATACGCCAAAAAAAGTTTCCTTATAATTAATTTAAAGTAGTCTCTTGCCTTAATGCAAATGCCTCAATGAATCTAAGGCTTTGGAAAAGCCTAAAGTACTGATTCTGAAGAAGCAGAAAATAGCAATAAAACTTTAGATGTAATATATAAAGATATATTTGCTACAATTCCAATAACAGTATCTCCTTATTGGAGATACTACTAGGAATTGTTTATGTCCGTATTTTCGTGTATAGTTTTAACTTATTCCCATTTATCTTATCGAACAGTATTCCTTTTTATAATCAACCAGTTGCAAGTTTCTTGGAGGATACAAGTGTATGCTCCAAGAAAAACTTGACAAATACATAACTTCGAATTCTCTCAAATTTTAAACCATGATCAATGTAAATAATTAATTACCTAATTAAAGAACTGGAAAATCAATTCCTAAATGCAGACGTACAGTTGAGATCAATAATTAATTACCTAAATGGATGTGTCTAAACAGTAATACTGATTAATTTTATATATGACATGCTTTAATATCTTATATAATAGAAAAATATAATTTAGGAAAAATCTCTACTTATAAGTGTCAAAAAACTACGAATTGGTCATTAACTTTATCCTAAATATCTATATAGAATCTATAGGCAAAGATTTACTGCGAAATACACATTGCTATACATATAGAACTGCGAATTTTAACGCATTTGTTGGATTAAACGAAGTTTAACGCATTAAGGCAAGGCAATTAGATATTTATTGCTGGTAACTTTCATTACCAAATTTATGTCGTTATAAAAAATATACCCATATAAAATAAAGACATTTCATAATTAAATAAATAAATACAAATATTCTTTTTTTAATTTTTGATGTTTAAATATAAATAATAATATATGAATTTCTATCAGTTTTATATTGTTTGCTTTCCCGGCACGTTGTTGTATTTAATCTGTTTATATTTAAATACAGAAAAACTTGTACTGGTCAAAAAAGGAACAATATTATGTTTTGCACGGTTGCTGATATTGTTTTGACTCGGATCACTAGAACCTTTGATCTGGAAAGTAAGTTATAAATAATAATATTTAAAGATATTAATTTATTTTTTTGCTTAGGCAACGAAAATCTGAATGTAATTATTTAAACTTTAGCAAGTTTTCAATGGAGATTAAAGTACCAAATAAGTAAAACAATTGCTTTACAATCTTTTTAATATATGTACTCATGGAATTATGAAATTGGTAGGGCTTTTCAACATTTTTACTTTACAGTTCGAAAAGTCTAAATTGTCTTGCATTAAGGGTTTGTCTTAATTGTATCCGTATCCGACATTAATATTCGCAGTATCTTCTGTTAAAGCAACACCTACATTATTTTCTACAGTACCCTTAAGTAAATTGATTTTCTACAACAAAATGAATAAGGATCAATGTATGAATTAATTTAATACTTATTTTATATTGGCAAGTACAATATCATAAGAATACCCATGTAAATTCCATTTTTCACATAACCACATACAGTCTTAGCATTAAATTTTAGTTATAATCTACAAGAAAAGTAGAAGAGGTTTTGATTTAAGTGCCGAGTATTTTTATACGTCGCATTTATATCTCGATACCATAATTCAAATAAACTATACCTTCTGTCTGTTATTATATATGCCCTTAACACATTTAATCAATTGTACTGCACTTATAAACATTTTACTTTTCTGTCCTGTTAATGCTCATAAAGAATAATTTTACAGTAATTAAATTAACGATTATTCGTTACCAATTCAATTTTTTTTATTTACCAATTTTTATCACAAATTTACCAATTCTTAGCAAGTTCGAGTAGAAATGCGTCGTAATAAGACAATAATTGTAAGTATTTATTACATACATTTTGACTAAGAATCTCATACTACATCAGGTGTGAACTGAGAAGAGAATTTTTTGAAATATATTTTTTTTGGTATATGGCAATGCATACAGAGCATATAAATGCGATCACATTTACGCGATTATTTTTATAGTCCTGTATCTAATTAAACTTAATTTAAAATAACTGTCACATGCCATGTGTCCATTTCTCTGTCACATTACTTTATCACTTTCACCGTTAAAAACAAAAACAGAAAAATATGTAGTTAAAAAACTGCCATATTAAAAAAAATACGTAACGCTTTATTTCAAATTCAAAAACACTATTCATAATCACATTTATAAATGGACATAAACCTTAGAAATATTCCAGCATTCTTGGTGCTTTAAACTTTTTTAATTAAGCTCGACTCACGTCATGTTTTTTGTGTAATGGATTATTATATACTTTTATATTTGGCGTCTTTTTTTTTTAAACTTAGTCTTCAATTAATAAAGATCAATCCACAAAGGATCATCAAACACGTCATCATACGTATATTTTGTTTAGTTGTTTTCTCAAGTGTTAAAATTTATACCCTTTTCGATGATATAGAAATATTAATCTGATATGGCAACATTTCTTTTAATTGAAAATTCATTGAATCAAATAACATAAATAAATATACCACATATTTAAACTATTTGATTTATATGTGTAGATTAAATTGTATTAACTTTTGGTAAATATTTGGTAAACATACAATTAAAAAGCTTTTTTATGCCCTGTTAATTAAGCTTTAATATTACAAGTAAACGTGACATGTGTATTGAAGACGCGCGTCCAAGTAAACTTTATATTCTTAGGAACTTCGCTGTTTTTATTGGACATAGTGTGTTATTGATTTACTTGTTGGTGTGCTATTGATTTACATGCTGAACTGTTATTGAGTTACTTGTTGATGTGCTATTAATTTACATGTGGGCGTTATTATTTTTTGTTGTTGATGTGCTATTGATTTACATGCTGACGTGTTATTGATTAAGCAGTTAAACGACTATTAATTTACGGGTTGATCTATATGGACCTTGTCTGCACAATACAGTGAATTGGTGGTATTTGTTGGGCAAATGCTTTGGAAATACAATTGAAATCCGTTATAGTGGTAATTGAAGGAATCTTTTTGTTCCGTCGCGTGTCTTAAAATATTGAGATCTACACTTCAAACGGTAAAGTGTTTGGTCTTTATCTAGCCTATCCCTTACGTAAATTAAAATATATTCAAATTCTTCACTATCATTACAAAAGTTCGTAGAAAACTAAGTATAACATTAATTAATTACTAACCACGCATTAAAGTTAAAAATTATCTAAGAAAGCCAGTAGCTTTTTGGTCATAACTTATAGAAAAATATTTATGAGTCCGTAACTCAACGTGAAAATCTGATGCAAGAACCCAAACAATTAAAACACGAATTAAGTACAAATTGTAATAATTATGGAATGTACCACGTTTTATTAAAATAAAATAAGCTAATTTCATTTTACTTTTACATAGAAATAAATCCAGTAAGTACTTCCGAATTATCATCGTCTAGCACTCATACTATAATGTCAATGATACATTGTTTAAACCTTATTTCCAAATCTGATCTATAATAAAAAAAAATATATATATATATGTATATAACCCGCTGAAAATACCCCATTCTCTTCCGTCTTACATTATTATCTATATCCAAAATGGACAAGAGAATTCATGACAATCATTTTAAAAGGTGTCCATTATATCTATCAGATAAAGGTCGTGTTTATTCAGTCACCTATTAAATATTAAAGATTCGGACACACAGCGCGCGCAGCGGGACGGTTGCTCGATATTGACGCGAACAAACAAACTGTAATGTATTGCAATGTATGGAGCCCGTGTAGAGCGAAGTCGAGTCGAGCGCGACGGGACGCAGCGTGGTCCACACAACATTCCCCACCCACACGCTGTGTGCTGACTGCTAAAGCAAACGCGTCTTACGTTGCATTTGGATAAAAACTAATTCTTATAGGGATTTTCAAACCAATTTTGCTTGGTATTGAAATATCTAGATAGATAAATAGTGCATTCAAACTCTTCCATGTATTTAAGAAGTCGGCTTCCTCTTGTGTCTATTTTATGAGAAGCTATCTTGCTCGCACTCGTCCCAACTGTCGTACTGATCACAGTCGTAATCAATGTCACAGGCAGCGTGCCCGGTGGCGTCAGAACTGATATCAGTCAGAGCATCGGACACTGGCTTTGATGATATGTCCAGAATCTAAAAAAATAGACAGACATGTAATCGGAAAATTTGAAGTCTGAAAACTAACGAGTAAGGACAATATGTATAAGTTATACAATAAAAGAAACTAGTGGGTCCAGTTAATTGACCGCCTCGTTGGCCTAACGGTTAACATACCCGCCTAGGTCGCATGAGCTTCGTATTCGATTCCCGACATTTATGTGGGAGCATAGATGTTTTTGTTTCAGGGCCTGGGTGTTTATTAAACTTATATTTGTATCTATACTTATAAGTATTACTATTATAATTATAGTATTTGTATTGTTTGTAACATCCATAACACAAGCAAATAATTTGCTTAGATTGAGTTAGATCAATTGGCGTGTAATTGTCCAAGATATTATTATTATTATTATAAAAAAGTTGAACCTCGATTAACTTACATCTGCAGAGGACCGAAGAATGCAGTTGTCGGAGGGCGCCGCTCGGCCGCCTCGCGATATGTTTCTCTCCGCCTCTGATCGCACCGCTTCCGAAGCATTCCAACGTTCTAAATATAATATTCGGACGTATATTCTACCAGATTATTGTGTAAGACGGTGAGCTAGTAATTCTTACGCCTTACTCTTCGATTCACGTAATATTGGATTGAAGTTCGATTAAGGTGAAAGAGACGTCATATTGAAAATGGAACTTAATTGGTAGGCACTAAGGTCTTTTTTGTACGTTAATTAAAAACAGTTCATATGTCGACCCAAGGTTGAGATTTAGTTAAGTGTCATTGAAAAGAGATCTTGTATTATATGCGTCAGGGTCCTTTTTTGTATAGGCATCTTTATAAACGTCGATCGAGCCTCAGCTCTTGTCCCTAACGTGAACCGAGCCCCATGACATCAACCTCTCACGTTTTGAAATAAGGTATCAGATACTTCAAAACGAGTAACACTGAATAAACATGTCCAAAAGTTTATAATACTAATGCAAATAAAAATAATTCATATTTCAAATAATGCTACCAGTAATATACATACCACCAAAAATTACAGTGAACATATCAAGTTTAATTAAACGATCGATCAATCAACCTTTTTATTTAATTACATTCAAATAAAGACGGCTAGCACGTGTTATCAATGCTATAGAGGTAATGATTTCATATCAAATACTTATTAATCATCATGCACTTATACAATATAAAATAATTAAAAGCATTAAATTCTGAAATATTATAATTTTAAAAACCATTGTGACTAATGCTTCATATGCCTACAATATTTCTCTAAACGAACTAAATAAAAAGTTTTCACATATTTAGTATTGTAAAATTATTATCCAGTGGCATTTTCAAAGCGTTTGAATTAATTTTTTTCTTTAAATATGTCAGCGATCTAACTAATTTAAAGATGACGTTACAATTCAGTGAAGCATAATATAGATAATACTTAATATGTCGCGTCTTTTTCTTTTCAATTGGTTTAGAGAAAGATAGCGATAACTTAAAATTATATTTATTATTGTACAAGAGAATCAGACACAATACCTCAAATAAGATGAAAATTTACAAACCTTTAGCGAGCGGATCAGCTAAAGATACTGGAGAACTACTCCGTGGCGAGCTTAAACTACCACTGTAATACATTTCAGGATTGGCTTCATGTCGATCTAAGGATGAAGGTAAATAGCATTCATTACTCAACATTCTACGTTACATGAAATTGCGATAATTTTTGTAGTAAATACATTTTAAACTGGGACCAATTAACCAATGGACACCTAATCTTAGAATCAGAGTTTTTGAAACACCTAATTTATAAATATGGTACTTGTCTTATAACTAACTTTATACATTAAATGAGTATTTCCTATAGCATTAAGCACAAAACATATCGATTTTCATAATTAAAAGCGTGAAATAAATTTTGAAACCCATTTTTTTTTAATTGAATCGTCATAAACGCGGTTATGTGTAACGCGGTATGTTATGTGGCGTCTTGCAAAATTCGACGCAAGGCAACTACGTTGGAGGAAAGTCTAAATATCAGTTATTAAGTCTGTTAAATATTCTACCGGGGGTGCCCCACCGATAGCACCTTCCAGCAACCGCGTGTCTGGATTAGGCTGAGAGGCGTGGTAGACGAATCGGGTGTCACTTTTCAGTTGCCAGTATATGTCTTTAGCACTTAACACCCATAGGTTTAGCTGCTTAAGAAGCACTCACACTTAAGATATTCAACTTGAGTAGCATGAGAACACCTCATAATAATTTACAGTCAATATAGTTTTCACATAAACTAGTAGAAATCATGTTTTTATTTTTAACTTTTGGAAGGTTGTCCGATTTTATATGTCAAATGTTTGTTTTCACAATTAGTATGACGTCAGAAATAGAGCAACATGGCGAACAGCGTTTTCGGTCGTTAAGGAAAGTATACTTTTAAATTATAGCTTTGGGGTTTCATAGATGACGTGTGTGTGTAGGTATTTTTTTTGCCTGATATAACAAATATGATCTGTTTAGGACCCACTTGAAAAAGAGTCAACTTGCCTGTTCTCAAGATAAGATATGCGCTGTCCAGAGGTTGGTTGGTTGGTTCGAATTTAAATAACAATATGTAGCATCAATTACTCAACTACAACTATCAACGAAGTTACCATTAAAACAATCTTAATTATACCATGATCAAACTTCATGATGTGTCCGATCTTAGCACGAGTCGCTGCGCAATAAATAATACTTATAAATGCACGTGTATCAAGGCTATGTTTTGCGACAAATAATTTGTCTCGAAAATCTGCAAAAACCGATCACATTTTTTAGATTTGCCCTATAGTTTTCTCATGAACGCTTATGAGAACAGGACCAGATTAAAAAACGACCACACGGGAAGCAACAGCTTTCAA